>SEYY01023361.1:0-35000 GCA_009176605.1 Armadillidium nasatum
CAGGGTTTGCAAGACTGGTATTCAACTTACGAGTAACTTTGACAGCTGTTTTCTTATTTTTTGTTACAATCCTTCGCAATGCTCGTCTGCCTCTTTCACCCAATTTAACTTAAGAGCACGCTGGTATTATGGAATGATATTTAACTGTAAACAAAATATGTGCCACAAGCCCTTGGATACTGTATCTGGAAACCAGCAATTTTCTCTCTCTAATTAATCTGCAAAAGCTTGAACATATCCCACTAGTACCAGCACAGAATGTTGAACACAGAGCAACTGATGTTTCCTACCGACGTTATAGGTTACCTTATCACACGTGACACACGATCGCCTGTGGCGCCTCTTCTAATTTCGGGAAATTGATGGTTGTCAAATTTACCCATACTTTCTTTCTACTGTTCATTTTGTCATCCCCAATATATATATATATATATATATATATATATTATAATATATATATATATATATAATATATATATATATATATATATATATATATATATATATATATATATATATATATTAGTGCAAAAGAACTTAAAATTTTATTTCAATTTGTATTGTGTGAACAGTGAATTTTTTGAATATCTTTTAATTTAACGTGATAGCGAAAGTACTGTTATATAGAAAGATAGAAAAAGATAGAGGATATTAATATTTAATAATTTGAAATTATATATTTTAATAATTTGAAAATATTGGTTCTTATAATAGAATTTAATTTTTACTGGATATCCAGAAAACGGCTGGATAACTGGATAGCAACTGGATATCCAGTCCATTCCTAGTAAATATCAATATAAAAATTAAAATATAAACATGAATAAAATACTATAAATTTTGAAAAAATTGAAGTGTGTTAACAGCCACAAAAAAAAATGTGAAATCCTTCATAAGATCATTCATTTATATGAAAGATCAGAAACCAGTGGCTGGTCCAAAATTTACTGCAAATTTTGCACCAATAAGGAATATGGTGGTAGGTGCATATTGAGGATGAGGATTGGAGGGCTTTATGAAAGGTTTTGATGAAGAAACGTCTGAAAAGATTGTGAAAGTTAAGACCACATATGGAAAAAAGAAGAAACAGAAGATATGGTGGACTGATGGATGGAACAGGTGCAGGAGGCAGTGAAAAAGAAAATGAAGTGTTTTGGAAAGGATGAAGACTAAGGAGAAGAAAGTGAGAGAACGTGAGGCAAGAAAGAGCTGATAGGATTAAGAGAACAGAGAAAGAAAATAAATGGAGAAGGATTGGTAGAGAGCTGGAGACTGATCTGGGCATGAGGAAGCTTATTGCAAAAAAATATAAAAAGGGCTCAACACCACCAACTTATGCGGTAATGGAGAAAAGGAAATATTGATGAAACCAACAACATATAGTAAAATATGGGAGGAGTATTTCAACCCGTTGTTGATATACTGAATATAGAGGAGGATGAACAAGGAGAAGAGATGTTGGAAGCAATGGGAGAGGAAGAATGGTCAATAACACTCAAAGAGGTGAAAGATGCGATATAAAATATGAAAAATGGTAAGGCAGCAGGTGAAGACATTATACCAGCAGAGATATTGAGGGGTACAGCTGAGGAATGTTGTGGATGAAGTAAATAATGAACAGGTGGTGGAGCAACAAGAGAACAGCCTTAGATTGGAATAAATAATATGCCCTATATTTAAGAAGAGCGATAAAATAGATTGCAAGAACATAGAGGAACTGCTCTCTGATGCCAAACATCACAAAAATGCATGAGATTCTTTAGGAGAGAAGAATAAGAAATAAAAGACAATAAAAGATCTACATTATTTCTTAGGAAGTATAAATATTTCTGATTGTCACTTCTCTGGCATTTTCAAATATCATCCTGTCATCTCTCCTTCTTTCATTTCTAAAAGGTGCGCCAGAGTCCAATGTAGAGTAAAATGGAATCCTGTGGCTGAAGAAGCTTCAATCTAGCCAAACTGACTCTGAAAATGTACACTTTGGGTTTTCATCTAATAGTGTCAAATATTATTTCACAGTGCCAGTCAGACTGCCTTGGCTGTTGTAGTTTTGATTGAAAATGAAAAACTGTTCCTCTTAGATTTATAGTTTAATTAAAACCAACTGAAATGAGTATAGTAATTTTAGCAAGGAACTGGCCTTAGTTAAGACTGTAAGAAATTTCAGCATATTGTAGAAGGACAAAGTAGATGTGTTTCGTGACAATCATTTGTCAACAGTCACTTAAAAAAAGAGACTGATGCTATCATTGCTAGCAAGAGAGCAATGTTACTAACTTTCTAGTATGAATATGATTTGATGATAAACCATATTAAATACATGGTCTGTTCAACAGCAACTGAAGTTCACTGAATTACCAGCTCCTTCAAATTCTGCAAGAAATTAGATGCAACAAGCCCTTCAATCCAACTTGGAAGAGAAGACACTGTTACAGAAGTTTTTCCTGAAGCACTCTGCGATAAAGCTTTGGTCACGCAAGAGCTTTCTCCCCAGCAGGATTCCTTAATAGAGAATGACTGTCATTCACTGTCATCTACTTTCATATTTCTGTCAATGAAGATTTAAGCTATTTCAGTGTAAAATGATTATAAAGAAATAGATGTGCAACTTCAAAAATACAAAACAAGTAAGAAAATACTAATCTCAAGCTGACCAGGCGAAACTATTATTAAAAATGACCTACTGTCTTTGGCTGCCGAAGAATCTATTCCATTATCACCTTGTGTCTTTGTTCTTGAATCTTTCTTTACACTTGCTATCTCTTATTCCCATTCCCTTGGGCATTTTGCAGTCAAGAAAACTCTCTGGCATATCTTAGAAAGCGCTTTGTATGGAAGGATATGCCTAAATGCACAAAGCAGTTTGTTTAATGATTATGTCAAGGTCTAAATCTTACGCAAAATAAGCCCTCCGTTTGAATTTTCAGCTAGTTTTTGGTAAATTTAGGTGGTCCATATAGACAATCTTAATATGCCAAGACTGTAAAAACTATTAAATATCTTTAAATTTAGTTGATAGATTCTCTCGCTATATCTTTGCTTTCCCCTTGAAAAACATTGAAACCCCTATAATTGTGGAGGTAATTACCAGATAATTCCTACCCATAGCTTGAGTTGTAGAAATTTATGTTTCAGATTGTGGAGGACAGTTTACCTCTGTTTATTTAAAAGTTTTGCGAGGAGCTAGGGTCTCAACATAAGATTACATCAACCTATATCCCTCAGAGTAATGGACGCATAGAAAACTCTCATAGAACCCTTTTGAGGTCTCTTCGAGCCATGCTTTGGATGAGTTGGAAGATGTTCATAATTATTGGTTGGATCTCCTCTCCTAGTTCTGTTGTGTTTAAGAACTGCACTATTAAACTCAGAAGGAATAACCACTGCTATCCTAATGGTGGGTCAAAATCTCTCCCTACCTGGAGCCTTAATGAGCAAGTGGAGTCCTCATTCCCACTTTCAAAACATTCGCAGAAAAACTAAAATTATTCTTGGGGCTCCCTCTATCTCCATATTTTCCGCCAAAATCCAAAAATATATGCCCAAGACTTACAAGATGCGAAATTGTTCTGTAAAAAAAAAAATGGAAAAAAACAGATTGAAGCAGTGTACCATGGTCTATCCAATAGCAAAGTTTTCTGGTATAATGTGTATAAAAAATAATAATAAAGTGCAAAGTGAAAATGTAATAAATATTAAACCATATTTTAGTTTAAGTAATGAGGTGTTGAAAATGAATAATATATGTGATAATGAAAAGGAGATACTATATATATATATATAGACTATATATATATATATATATATTATATATATATATATATATATATATATATATATATTATATATATATTTTTTTTTTTTTATTTAAAAAATTTTTTAATTTTTAGGTATACCATTTTTTGATAAGTTTCCCTTCTGCTTAAATTTCACACTATTTCTTTCAATTTACTATACAAACAAATCAGGTGTGAATCTCCAATAACCTTGGAAATTCATCTCTGGGTATCACCATATTAGAATGAAAAGGTATCAATTTCCTACTCATAGAATAAAAAGGGTATCGATCTTTCTACTGACTTTATATTTTTTATTATTTGTAAATTATTGGCAAAATAAACTCAAGATATTTAGGAATGATATATTGATTATTACGGTATCGTTCCTGCACGATATGTGCCTATCTTCCTGATATCTATTTTATAAAAGCTTTAGAATAACACGTGGGTGCTATAATATACAAAAACTATGTAAAAGATACTATTTGAATATAAAAGATACAAACATTTATGGTGTTAATATCCTGGAACAAAATAATATAAAAACAAAAGGCTTTGAATAAATAAAGGTTAAGACTTTTTCTTTTCTTTTTTTTTTTTTTTTTTTTTTTTTGCAAATAAACAAGTAGGTCCGACTATATATATATATATATATATATATATATATATATATATATATTATATATTATTATATATATATATTATATATATATATATGTATACTTCTCATTATCAGCAGGATGTGGTATCCGCAACTATTTAACTGCATCACAACACCTGCTCTAAGGTGGCCTCTAAAAAGCTGGGGGTTCTTTTCAGTTGCGTGATTTTTTTCACCTAGATTTTCTTCTTTTTTCTAATTATTAAGGGTCTATCCATCTTGTTTCAAGTACCGTTCTCCCATTTAGGGTGGTTTTGGATCCACCCTTTTTTGGATAAGGTTGATCTAAAGCTGAAAATACTAATAAACTGCCCCTGCTTTCAAACTCCCTTGACTTTCTTTTTGATAGTGACGTTGACGACTCCTATTTTTATAGTAATACAACGGCGGTGCTCGAGGAGTTTACCTTCGCATTCCACCATCTTGCTCACTTGCAGCAAGGGGTGCCTTGCTTGCACATTATGCTGGTGAGCTTAGCAAACTCTAGGCTTACATATTGTGGTAAATTCCTTTCCAGCCACCTCTGTCTGTGAACTCCAAACCTCGTTGATTTTCCTGCTGTATTAATTTACATCTCTTTAAATCTCTTGTCTGCGTCCACCTGAGGGATTTATGTTAGGTTCAGATTTGGGTGGTTTTTTTATATCTTTTAATTATACACTCTCCTTGCGAAGTTTGGGATAAAAAAATATATATATATATGTCTTAAAATATAGTTTATTTAAAAAACCTATTGTTTTTTAAATAAACCTATTGTTCGAAGTCACGACGGGGTTGAAACAGAGAAGTGTGCTGTAACCAATATTGTTCATAATTTTTATGGACTACTGCTGTAGGCTGAAGAAGATGAAAGATGAGATTTTAGGATATGCAGACAATCTTGTGCTGATATCGCGGACTGAGGAGGCCCTGTAGAAGTTTATTGATGTGTGTGATGAGGTGCTGATTGCAAAAGGGGATGAGGATAAGTACAGAAAAAAAATTAGGTTATGTTGGTGAGTAGAGAGTGGGAAGAGATACATGTGAGAATAGAGGATAAAAAACTGAAAAACACAGACAAGTTTGAGTATCTCAGAGTGTCTTATGGGTCAAAAAATGATATGTCCATGGAAATGAATCATAAAATTGGTAGGTTCAATGAGACTTTTGCCTCAATGTAACCTTTGTTCGGAGCAGGAAGGTTAAATTAATATTGTATACCAGCGTGCTGAGGCCCATAATTTCTTATGATCATGAGGCCTGGACACTTAACACCAAAAAATGAGGAAGGAAGAGCATGTGAAAATTTGTGTTGAGACTGAAATGGAAATAACAAGACTGAACAGAGTGAGGAACGATGATGTCAGGCTGGAGCTGGGGTTGGAAAGCATATTGGGATTTAAGGAGAGAGAATATGTAAAGATGAAATGTGATATGCAAGAAAATATTATGAATGGAAACCAGTAGAAGGAAGTTGGTGTTGAGGGAGCGGTGGAGAGAAGGGAGAGATAGAAGAGATGGGAGCGTATATATGATCGACAGTGGGGGGAGGGATTTTGTCTGAAACAGCTGATAAGGGTGTATGCCTACAAGAGGATGGTGAGAAAGTGAGAAAGCAATAAAAAAATATTGGATGAGGTCAGGTTAGATTATTTTAGATTTAATTTGAATGTGTCATATGGACTCAAATTGTAAGTTAATAAGGAAAGAATTTTAGATTTCAGAAATGGTGGCTACAGCAAATTTTTTGAGCCATGCTTTAGAATGATTACTGGGACAAGGAGTTTAAAGACCAAAATTGACTTGTGATGTTAAAACACCAAACAAATTCTGACTTAATATTCAGTAAGAATGTTTTAAAAATAGAGCCTGTATGGTGGCAAGGAGAAAACTTGGTTGATGGAATAGAGAGATAGGAGAGAAAATTAGTGAAAAGCGTAGATGTTTTAAAATATTCAAATTTGGTAGTAGAGAGAGGTGCATAAAAAGAAATAAGAAAATTAGAAATGAACTTAACTAGTCAATATATAAGGCAAAGAGAATGCCAGAAATTAATTTAGAAAAGCATAGTAATATGGACTTGAAAATGTTTTTTAGCTTCCATAAATTTAAAAGTAAGAATAAGGCAACTGGTCCAATTAAAACTGATGAAAATTTAACATTCAGATAAGGAACTGGTTGACATTTTCAATACCATACCAATTTTTCAATTTTAGAATTCTACCATATACACCATCAGAACCTGCCGCATCACTTGGGTCAGCATTGTTCAGTAAAGATTTCTTTTAAGTTAAATTCAAATGTTGCAAGCATATGTATTACATGCATACCAGAACTATTTGTTTGTAAACTTTTATCTAATTTTTCCTCAGTAAATTAGATAAAATTAGATGAAAGTTTACAAACTAATAGTTCTGGTATGCATATAATACATATGCTTGCAACATCTGAATTTAACTTAAAAGAAATCTTTACTGAACAATGCTGACCCTAGTGATAGCATAGTATTTAATTTTTATGCAATGTAATACACTTCGTGAGATACCAATAGGCTGGAAAACAGCATACTATTTGCTTATTTATAAGAAAGGTAGTAAAGAAGATATGGGAAATTATAGGCGAGTTAGCTTAAAATCTCTGGTTGTTAAAGCTTTGAAAAAGTTACTGAAAGCTCATAACAAGATACTGTAGGACTCTCAGCATGGTTTTAGGAAGGGTAGATCATGACAAACCTTTTAGAATTTATGAAGCACATTATCAACTGTATTAACTAAGGAGAACCAGTTGATGTTATATATTTAGACTTCAGCAAAGCCTTTGATGAGGTACCTCATGTAAGGCTAATGCAAAATTATCACAATGTGGTATTGTGGTGTTTAGGGATTTTTATTATGTAAGTATGTTTGTCAGTCTTAGAACAATTTTTCAGTAAGGCAGGCAGACTTGAGGGTACGTAGGTGAAGAGGGTCTTTTTTTTTTTTTTTTTTATTATTCTTATTATTATTATAATATTTATATATATTTATATTATTTATTTTTTATCATTATATATTTGTTTTATATGATTCTTGGAATGAAAGGTATGATGGTGAGTGTCCAGGCAGCCTCAGTGAATCTATCTTTTCACCTCCTGTTTCTCTAGTATTAATTACCTTCTATTCTCTTTTTTTTTTTTTTTTTTTATTCTCTGGCATTCCCCACTCTGTGTGAGAGGGAGTGATTGTAGTTTGTTATTGTAAATGGTGTTTATGATTTTTTTCCTTTTAGGATAATAATTGAATTCTTTTAGAATGATTTACTGAGGACAGTGTTGAGTGAGACACAGTATTTGCTGTTTAACAGGTACTAATTTTTATTACTTTATTATTGTCCTTATTTTATTATTTTTTATATGATTATGATATTGTAATATTAATTATTATTATTATTATTGAATTTTTTTTTTTTTTTTTTTTTTTTTTTTTTTTTTTATTATTATTATTATTATTATTATTATTATTGGAATTATTCAAATGAAGGATTTATTATATTATTATTATTATTATGTGTTAAGAAAAGGGATTTTTCTTTCCAGCTGGACTCTGTGTTGGGAAGAAAAACTGGACGGGACTCCGTTCAGTTTTTTTTTTTGTGACTGGAACTGAATTTTTGTTTTTGCTTGAAGCAGTATACAGTTTTTTCTCTTGAAGCCATGCCTTTTTTTTTGGTGACTGGATTAAATTTTTTTTGCTTTTGCTTGAAGCAGTGCCTTGTTTTTTTGTGTGTGGCTGGATCTACGTTTTGCTTTAAGCAGTGTCCAGTGTTTTTTTTGTGTTTTTTGCTTGCTACCCTATCCGAGAAAAATCGGAGGGGTTGAGCCACCATTGTGGTTGTTTGTGGTCCAGCTGAAGATTTTTTTTGTTCTTATGCGTAACTGAAATGAGGCCTGTGTTTAAAAGGGTTAAAAATAAATTGAGATCTTGGGAGGGTAAAATTACAATAAGGTAATTGTAAATAAAACGTTGTTGGTTTTTTTTTTTTATATTCATTGTTTTGTTATCTTTTATATTATTATTATTTTTTTCATATATTGGATGTATTATATTTTATATATTTTGGATAATATTATTTATATTGTCTTTTATATTGCATATGCTGTATTATCAGTACATTTATTATTAAGTTATATTTCGACATTTATTATTTGTTTTATAAAGTAGATTATTGTGTTTTGCTTTTTATTCCATCACTTCTTTGTTAAAGAGCCTTAATTAGTTATTTTTTTTGTAACTGCCACAGTATAGGTGGAGTGGTACATGATAGAATTAAAGAATGACTGAAGAATAGAAGACGGTGCTTACTACTAAATGGCAATAAATCACCATGGGAAAGGGTGAAAAGTAATAATAGATTTATTAAATTTCAAAATGATCTAATCTTAAGAGTAAAAAGTGCTGGGTTCTTCATGTAAGTCACTCAAATGAAAGATTTTACTACTATATGAATAGAGATTGGCTTGAATTTGCGAACCAAAAAAAGATGTGGGTGTTATTAATAGCAGTAATCTGAAAGTGGCTAATCAGTGTTTAGAAGCAAGTAATAGTAAAATGCTAGGTATAATAAATTGCAATGTTGTTTACAAGAGGAAGAAAATTAAAAATAAATTGTATAACAGTACAATCACTAGTAGAGTATTGCATATAAGTTTAGGCCCTTTATTTAAGAAGACAGATATTCTGGAAAGAGTGCAACATAAAGCAACATGAATAATTTCTGGCTTTGAGAGTATAAGTTATGAGGAAAGACTGAGGGAGTTAAAAATGTTCTCTTATGAAAGGAAATTCTTAGTGGTGATTTAATACAAGTTTACATAATATTTACTCAATAAATTCTTTATACTAGACCACGGAAGAGAAACCAAGGGCATGATAAGAAAATTAATATTAATAAATTTACCATGATGCAAGAAGTTCTCATTCAGTAATAGAGTATTTAATTTTTAGAATGATTTGTCAAAGGAAGTTGTTGAATGCAATTTACTTGAAACATTCAAAAAATTACTCAATAGTGTGTAATGATCTGGGCATCATATATTATGACTAAGCCTAATTGGTGGGGTGGTAGTTAGTTATTAAAGTTGGCCAACATGCAGTTAATATGACAATAATCAAATCAAATCAAATAAATTAAAAGTATAACTAGCATGTTTTGGTATTATTTACATTTATTTAACTGGGACAGTCTAAAAGGTCCTTGGGCTTCTTATTGTTCCTATATTTTTATTGTTCTTAGATAATATCTGTTTATAATTTACCTTAATAAAATGCATGCTGCATGTACTGCACAATAGTGTGATTTAGTTGATTATTATTTGAATAAGCAAAATTGAAAAAGGGACAAGCCATGCATAGCGAATAGTAACTTCAGCCTTTTGCTGACTGGACTCCCAGTTAAATAAATGTAAATAATACCAAAACATGCTAGTTATACTTTTAATTTATTTGATTTGATTTGAAAATTGTCATATTTCTTATGTTAAAAACAAATATTAAAACGTTAAAATCAATTATGAAACTATATAATTATAATATTAAACCTGTAAACAGATCATGAGGTAAATTTATGTTAATGAAATTTAATTAATAGAACGTACGGAGAAAATATATATTAAATTTAAAACGGTAAAATTTTACTTAGGTTAAAAATCATACTTATCTTACATATGTCGAACTACACTGTCAATAAAAATATAATTAATTAAAAACACTTAAAAAAGAATTAAAACACTGAGCACTATAAAAAAATTAAAAACAAAACCACACAATTAGAACTAAATAAAACAGAAAAAAAACACAAACACACACACTAGCATAAGAACACTGACAGACACGTCCTTTCACTAAGAGAGCTAAACTATATATATATATATATATATATATATATATATATATATATATATATATATATATATATATATATATATATATATATATATATATATATATATATATATATATTAGTTGGCAAAGAATACAACAAGAAAATAAGAGACAGAAGTCACAGGGACCTATCAAGACAGTCCAGTCAGCAAAAGGCTGAAGTTACTATTCGCTATGCATGGCTTGTCCCTTTTTCAATTTTGCTTATTCAAATAATAATCAACTAAATCACACTATTGTGCAGTACATGCAGCATGCATTTTATTAAGGTAAATTATAAACAGATATTATCTAAGAACAATAAAAATTTAGGAACAAAAAGAAGCCACAAGAACCTGTTTAGACTGTCCCAGTTAAATAAATGTAAATAATACCAAAACATGCTAGTTATACTTTTAATTTATTTGATTTGATTTGATTATTGTCATATTAACTGCATGTTGGCCAACTTTAATAACTAACTACCACCCCACCAATTAGGCTTAGTCATGATATATGATGCCCAGATCATCTACACACTAATTGAGTAATTTTTTGAATGTTTCAAGTAAATTGCATTCAACAACTTCCTTTGACAAATCATTCTAAAAATTAAATACTCTATTACTGAATGAGAACTTCTTGCATCAAGGTAAATTTATTAATATTAATTTTCTTATCATGCCCTTGGTTTCTCTTCCGTGGTCTAGTATAAAGAATTTATTGATCTCAGTATTATTATGAGATGTAAATATTATGTAAACTTGTATTAAATCACCACTAAGAATTTCCTTTCATAAGAGAACATTTTTAACTCCCTCAGTCTTTCCTCATAACTTATACTCTCAAAGCCAGAAATTATTCATGTTGCTTTAGTTGCACTCTTTCCAGAATATCTGTCTTCTTAAATAAAGGGCCTAAACTTATATGCAATACTCTACTAGTGATTGTACTGTTATACAATTTATTTTTAATTTTCTTCCTCTTGTAAACAACATTGCAATTTATTATACCTAGCATTTTACTATTACTTGCTTCCAAACACTGATTAGCCACTTTCAGATTACTGCTATTAATAACACCCACATCTTTTTTTGGTTCACAAATTCAAGCCAATCTCTATTCATATAGTAGTAAAATCTTTCATTTGAGTGACTTACATGAAGAACCCAACACTTTTTACTCTTAAGATTAGATCATTTTGAAATTTAATAAATCTATTATTACTTTTCACCCTTTCCCATGGTGATTTATTGCCATTTAGTAGTAAGCACCGTCTTCTATTCTTCAGTCATTCTTTAATTCTATCATGCATCACTCCACCTATACTGTGGCAGTTACAAAAAAAATAACTAATTAAGGCTCTTTAACAAAGACAGTGATGGAATAAAAAGCAAAACACAATAATCTACTTTATAAAACAAATAATAAATGTCGAAATATAACTTAATAATAAATGTACTGATAATACAGCATATGCAATATAAAAGAACAATATAAAAATAATATTAATACAAGAATATATAAAATATACAAATACTATCCAATATATGAAAAAATAATAATAATATAAAAGATAACAAAAACAATGAAATATACAATAAATAAAAAACCAACAACGTTTTATTCTACAATTACCTTATTGTAATTTTACCCTCCCAAGATCTCAATTTATTTTTAACCCTTTTAAACACAGGCCTCTTTTCAATTACGCATAAGAACAAAAAAAATCTTCAGCTGGACCACAAACAACCACAATGGTGGCTCAACCCCTCCGATTTTTCTCGGATAGGGTAGCAAGCAAAAAACAAAAAAAAACACTGGACACTGCTTAAAGCAAAACGTAGATCCAGCCACACACAAAAAAACAAGGCACTGCTTCAAGCAAAAGCAAAAAAAATTTAATCCAGTCACCAAAAAAAACAAGGCACGGCTTCAAGAGAAAAAACTGTATACTGCTTCAAGCAAAAACAAAAATTCAGTTCGTCACAAAAAAAAAAAACTGAACGGAGTCCCGTCCAGTTTTTCTTCCCAACACAGAGTCCAGCTGGAAAGAAAAACCCCTTTTCTTAACACATAATAATAATAATAATAATAATAATATCCTTCATTTGAATAATTCCAATAATAATAATAATAATAATAATAATAATAATACCATTCATTTGAATAATTTCAATAATAATAATAGTAATAATAATTAATATTAACAATAATCATAATCATATAAAAAAATAATAAAATAAGGACAATAATAAAGTAATAAAAATTAGTACCTGTTAAACAGCAAATACTGTGTCTCACTCAACACTTCCTCAGTAATCATTCTAAAAGAATTCAATTATTATCCTAAAAAGGAAAAAAATCATAATACACCATTTACAATAACAAAACTACAATCACTCCCTCTCACACAGAGTGGGGAATGCCAGACGACAAAAAAAAAAAAAAAAAAAAGAGAATAGAAGGTAATTAATACTAGAGAAACAGGAGGTGAAAAGATAGATTCACTGAGGCTGCCTGGACACTCACCACTCATACCTTTCATTCAAGAATCATATAAAAACATAAATATATAATGATAAAAAATATAAATAATATAAATATATATAAATATTATAATAATAATAAGAAATATGATACAAACATGAAAAAAAGACCCTCTTCACCTACTGTACCCTCAAGTCTGCCTGCCTTACTGAAAAATTGTTCTAAGACTGACAGACATACTTAAATAATAAAAATCCCTAAACACCACAATACCACATTGTGATAATTTTGCATTAGCCTTACATGAGGTACCTCATCAAAGGCTTTGCTGAAGTCTAAATATATAACATCAAGTGGTTCTCCTTAGTTAATACAGTTGATAATGTGCTTCATAAATTTTAAAAGGTTTGACATGATCTACCCTTCCTAAAACCATGCTGAGAGTCCTACAGTATCTTGTTATGAGCTTTCAGTAACTTTTTCAAAGCTTTAACAACCAGAGATGTTTAAGCAACTCGCCTATAATTTCCCATATCTTCTTTACTACCTTTCTTATAAATAGGCAAATAGTATGCTGTTTTCCAGCCTACACGAAGTGTATTACATTGCATAAAAATTAAATACTATGCTATCACTTGGGTCAGCATTGTTCAGTAAAGATTTCTTTTAAGTTAAATTCAGATGTTGCAAGCATATGTATTATATGCATACCAGAACTATTAGTTTGTAAACTTTCATCTAATTTTATCTAATTTACTGAGGAAAAATTAGATAAAAGTTTACAAACTAATAGTTCTGGTATGCATGTAATACATATGCTTGCAACATTTGAATTTAACTTAAAAGAAATCTTTACTGAACAATACTGACCCAAGTGATGCGGCAGGTTCTGATGGTGTATATGGTAGAATTCTAAAATTGAAAAATTGGTATGGTATTGAAAATGTCAACCAGTTTCTTATCTGAATTTATTAAATTTTCATCAGTTTTAATTGGACCAGTTGCCTTATTCTCACTTTTAAATTTATGGAAGCTAAAAAACATTTTCAAGTCCATATTACTATGCTTTTCTAAATTAATTTCTGGCATTCTCTTTGCCTTATATATTGACTAGTTAAGTTCATTTCTAATTTTCTTATTTCTTTTTATGCACCTCTCTCTACTACCAAATTTGAATATTTTAAAACATCTACGCTTTTCACTAATTTTCTCTCCTATCTCTCTATTCCATCAACCAAGTTTTCTCCTTGCCACCATAAAGGCTCTATTTTTAAAACATTCTTACTGAATATTAAGTCAGAATTTGTTTGGTGTTTTAACATCACAAGTCAATTTTGGTCTTTAAACTCCTTGTCCCAGTAAACCTTCTTGTGCATGGCTCAAAAAATTTGCTGTAGTCACCATTTCTGAAATCTAAAATTCTTTCCTTATTAACTTACAATTTGAGTCCAGATGACACATTCAAGAAAACAATATAATTATAAATTATTTTCAATAGCCCTAAAATTATCTGAATTTATTAAATTTTCATCAGTTTTAATTGGACCAGTTTTCTTATCCTTACTTTTAAATTTATGAAAGCTAAAAAACATTTTCAAGTCCATATTACTATGCTTTTCTAAATTAATTTCTGGCATTCTCTTTGCCTTATATATTGACTGGTTAAGTTCATTTCTAATTTTCTTATATTTCTTTTTATGCACCTCTCTCTATTACCAAATTTGAATATTTTAAAACGTCTACACTTTTCACTAATTTTCTCTCCTATCTCTATTTCATCAATTAGATTTTTTCCTTGCCATCATAAAGGCTCTATTTTTAAAACATTCTTACTGAATATTAAGTCAGAATTTGTTTGGTGTTTTAACATCACAAGTCAATTTTGGTCTTTAAACTCCTTGTCCTAGTAATCATTCTAAAGCATGGCTCAAAAAATTTGCTGTAGCCACCATTTCTGAAATCTAAAATTCTTTCCTTATTAACTTACAATTTGAGTCCATATGACACATTCAAATTAAATCTAAAATAATCTAACCTGACCTCATCCATTATTTTTTTATTGCTTTCTCACTTTCTCACCATCCTCTTGTAGGCATACACCCTTATCAGCTGTTTCAGACAAAATCCCTCCCCCCACTGTCGATCATATATACGCTCCCATCTCTTCTATCTCTCCCTTCTCTCCACCGCTCCCTCAACACCAACCTTCCTTCTACTGGTTTCCATTCATATTATTTTCTTGCATATCACATTTCATCTTTACATATTCTCTCTCCTTAAATCCCAATATGCTTTCCAACCCCAGTTCCACCCTCCCATCATCGTTCCTCACTCTGTTCAGTCTCGTTATTTCCATATCAGTCTCAACACTAATTTTCACATGCTCTTCCTTCCTCATTTTTTGGTGTTAAGTGTCCAGGCCTCATGATCATAAGAAATTATGGGCCTCAGCACGCTTGTATACAATATTAATTTAACCTTCCAAGGCATGCTCCGGTCCTTGAACAAAGGTTACATTGAGGCAAAAGTCTCATTGAACCTACCAATTTTATGATTCATTTCCATGGACATATCATTTTTTGACCCATAAGACACTCTGAGATACTCAAACTTGTCTGTGTTTTTCAGTTTTTTATCCTCTATTCTCACATGTATCTCTTCTCACTCTCTACTCACTAACATAACCTCTTTTTTTTATCTGTACTTATCCTCATCCCCTTTTGCAATCAGCACCTCATCACACACATCAATAAACCTCTACAGGGCCTCCTCAGTCCGCGATATCAGCACAAGATTGTCTGCATATCCTAAAATCTCATCTTTCATCTTCTTCAGCCTACAGCAGTAGTCCATAAAAATTATGAACAATATTGATTACAGCACACTTCTCTGTTTCAACCCCGTCGTGACTTCGAACCAGTTGCTATTGTCCATCTGTGTTTTCACCCTACACATTCTACTTACATATGTGCTCCATATCACCCTTTTTAGTTTCAGCATTATCCCATATTCTCTCTACTCTATTTCTCTAGTTTATTTAAAAAACAATAGGTTTTTTAAATAAACTATATTTTAAGAACATATATATATATATATTTTTTTTTTTATCCCTAAACTTTGCAAGGAGAGTGTATAATTAAAAGATATAAAAAAAACACCCAAATCTGAACCTAACATAAATCCCTCAGGTGGGCTCAGACAGGATTTAAAGAGAGGTAGATTAAATACAGCAGGAAAATCAGACGAAGGTTGGGAGTTCCACAGAACAGAGGTGGCTGGAAAGGAAGTACCACAATATGTAAGCCTAGAGTTTGCTAAGCTCACCCAGAATAATGTGCAAGCAAGGCACCCCTTGGGCTGCAAGGGTGATGCAATGATGGTGGAATGCGAGAGGTCAACTTCCTTGAGCATCTGCCATTAAAGTACCTCTAGAAAAGAGAGAGTGCGCCAACATCACTTTGCAGAGAAAGTCAAGGGAGTTTGAAAGCAGGGGACAGTTTATTAGTATTTTCAGCTTTAGACTCAACCTTATCCAAAAGAAGGGTGGATCCAAAACCACCCTAAATGGGAGAACGGTACTTGAAACAAGGATGGATAAGACCCTTATATAATTGGAGTAAAAAAAGAAGAAAAAAATCTAGGTGAAAAAAATTCCTGCAATCTAAAAAAGAACCCCCAGCTTTTTAGAGGCCACCTTAGCAGCTGTTGTGATGCGAGGTTTAAAATAGGGCTGTGCCGGATACCACTATCCTGCTGGATAATGAGAAGTATCAGGTATAGGCTATATATATATATATATATATATATATATATATATATATATATATATATATATATATATATATATATATATATATATATATATATATATATTATATATATATATATAAAAAATTAAAAAAAAAAAAATTTGCAAAAAAAAAAAAAAAAAAAAAAAAGAAAAGAAAAGGAAATTCTTAACCTTTATTTATTCAAAGCCTTTTGTTTTTATATTATTTTGTTCCAGGATATTAACACCATAAATGTTTGTATCTTTTATTTTCAATTTAGTATTCTTATACACAAGTTTTATACAGTATATTTATAGCACCTACGTGTCTTAGTTTAACAGCTTTTATAAAACTAGTAATTATCATGCGATATAGGCACATATCGGCAGGAACGATACCGTAATAATCAATATATCATTCCTAAATATCATTGAGATTTTCCTAACTAAATTTAATTTATAAAGTCAGTAGGAAGATCGATACCCTTTTTATTCTATTAGTAGGAAGATTGATACCTTTTTCATTCTAATATGGTGATACCCAAGAGAGTGAATTTCCAAGGTTACTTGGAGATTCACACCTGAATTTGTTTGTATAGTAAATTAGAAGAAATAGTGAAATTTAAAGCAGAAGGGAAACTTATTCAAACAAAGTGGTATACCCTAAAAAAATTTTTTTAACAAAATGTTAAATTTGCATAAAAAATTTAAAATATATATATATATATATATATATATATATATATATATATATATATATATATATATATATATATATATATATATATATATATATATATATATATATATATATATATATATATATATATATATATATATATATATAGTATCTTCAATTTATTTATCACACATATATTATTCAGCTAATTCAACACCTTCATTACTTAAACTAAAATATGGTTTAATATTTATTACATTTTCACTTTGCACTTTATTATTATTTTTTTTATACACATTATTACCAGAAAACTTTGCTATTGGATAGGGATAATGGTACACTGCTTCTAATCTGTTTTTGCCATATTGTTGTTTTTTTTACAAGAACAAATTTTTCATCTTGTAAATTCTTTGGCACATATATTTTAGGATTTTTGGCAGAAAATTCTGGAGATAGAGGGAGTCCCAAAAATAATTTCAACTTTTCTGCGTATGTTTTTATTGAAAGTGGGAATGAGGACTCCACTTGCTCATTAAGGCTCCAGGTAGGGAGAGATTTTGACCCACCATTAGGATAGCAGTGGTTATTCCTTCTGAGTTTAATGGGGCAGTTCTTAAACATAAAAGCACTAGGGGGAGGAGATTCAACCAATAATTTTGTATATCCTCCAACTCATCCAACAGCATGGCTTGAAGAGACCTCAATAGGGTTCTATGAGAGTTTTCAATGAGTCCATTACTCTGAGGGATATAGGTTGATGTAATCTTATGTTGAGATCCTAGCTCCTCACAAACACTTTCAAATAAATCAGAGGTAAACTGTCCTCCACAATCTGAAACATAAATTTCTACAACTCAAGCTATGGGTAGGAATTCTCTGGTAATTACCTCTATTTTCAAGGGGAAAGCAAAGAAATAGCGAGAGAATCTATCAATTAAAGTTGAAAAAGATATTTATAGTTTTTACATTATGGCATTTTAAGATTGTCTATATGGACCACCTGAAAATTTACCGGAAACTAGCTGACAAGATTCAAACGGAGGGCTTATTTTGCGTAACGATTTCGACCTCTGACATGAATCACATCTTAGAACAAACTGCTTTGTGTATTTAGGCATATCCTTCCATACAAAGCGCTTTCTAAGATATGCCAGAGAGTTTTCTTGACTGCAAAATGCCCAAGGGAATGGGAATAAGAGATAGCAGGTGTAAAGAAAGATTCAAGAACAAAGACACAAGGTGATAATGGAATAGATTCTTCAGCAGCCAAAGACAGTAGGTCATTTTTATAATAATAGTTTCGCTTGGTCAGCTTGAGATTAGTATTTTCTTACTTGTTTATGTATTTTTGAAGTTGCACATGTTTGTGCTGCTTGAAGTTCTTCATAATCAATTTTCACTGAAATAGCTTAAATACTTCATTGACAGAAATATGGAAATTAGATGACAGTGAATGACAGTCATTCTCTATTAAGGAATCCTGCTGGGGAGAAAGCTCTGGTGTGACCAAAGCTTCATCGCAGAGTGCTTCAGGAAAAACTTCTGTAACAGTGTCTTCTCTTCCAAGTTGGATTGAAGGGCTTGTTGCCAGTTCTATATATTTGCATTTCCTGCAGAATTTGAAGGAGCTGGTAATTTCAGTGAACTTCTAGTTGGCTGTTGAACAGGACTTCTATTCAAATAATCAGCTAATATATTTTCTTCAGATTTAATATGGTTTATCATCAAATCATATTCATACTAGAAAGTTAGATAACATTGCTCTCTTGCTAGCAAGTGATCAGCATCAGTCTCTTTTTTTAAGTGACTGTGTGACCAAATGATTATCACAAAACACATCTATCTTTTGTCCTTCTACAATATGCTGAAATTTTTCTACTGTCTTTACTAAGGCCAGTTCTTTGCTAAAAATACTATAGCTCAATTGAGTTGCTTTTAATTTATAACTATAGAATCTAAGAGGAACAGTTTTTTCATTTTCAGTCAAAACTACTACACCAGCCAAGGCAGTCTGACTGGCATCTGTGAAAATAAATATTTTGGCACTATTAGATGGAAAACCCAAAGGCGTAGCATTTTTAAGAGTCAGTTTGGCTAGATTGAATGCTTCTTCAGCCTCGGGATTTCATTTTACTCTACGTTGGGAGTATGGTGCACCTTTTAGAAATGAAAGAAGAGGAGAAGTGATATTGAAAATGCCAGGAAGTGAAAATCAGAAATAGTTTATACTTCCTAAGAAAGAATGTAGATCTTTTATTGTCTTTTATTTCTTATTCTTCTCTCCTAAAGAATCTCATGCATTTTTGTGATGTTTGGCATCAGAGAGCAGTTCCTCTATGTTCTTGCAATCTATTTTATCGCTCTTCTTAAATATAGGGCATATTATTTATTCCAATCTAAGGCTGTTCTCTTGTTGCTCCACCACCTGTTCATTATTTACTTCATCCACAACATTCCTCAGCTGTACCCCTCAATATCTCTGCTGGTATAATGTCTTCACCTGCTGCCTTACCATTTTTCATATTTTATATCGCATCTTTCACCTCTTTGAGCGTTATTGACCATTCTTCCTCTCCCATTGCTTCCAACACCTCATCTCCATGTTCATCCTCCTCTATATTCAGTATATCAATAATGGGTTGAAATACTCCTCCCATCTTTTACTGATGTTTGTTGGTTTCATCAATAATTCCTTTTCTCCCATTACCGCATAAGTTGGTGGTGTTGAGCCCTTTTTATATTTTTTTGCAATAAGCTTCCTCATGCCCAGATCAGTCTCCAGCTCTCCACCAATCCTTCTCCATGTATTTTCTTTCTCTGTTTTCTTAATCCTATCTGTCTCTCTTCTTGCCTCCACATAGTCCTCTCTCTCTTCTTCTCCTCTAGTCTTCATCCATCTCCCAAAACACTTCATTTTCTTTTTCACTGCCTCCTGCACCTGTTCCATCCATCAGTCCACCATATCTTCTGTTTCTTCTTTTTTCCATATGTGGTCTTAACTTTCACAATCTTTTCAGACGTCTTCATCAAAACCTTTCATAAAGCCCTCCAATCCTCATCCTCATATGCACCTACCACCATATTCCTTATTGGTGCAAAATTTGCAGTAAATTTTGGACCAGCCACTGGTTTCTGATCTTTCACATAAATGAATGACCTTATGAAGGATTTCACATTTTTTTTGTGGCTGTTAACACACTTCAATTTTTCAAAATTTATAGTATTTTATTCATATGTTTATATTTTAATTTTTATATTGATATTTACTAGGAATGGACTGGATATCCAGTTGCTATCCAGTTATCCAGCCGTTTTCTGGATATCCAGTAAAAATTAAATTCTATTATAAGAACCAATATTTTCAAATTATTAAAATATATAATTTCAAATTATTAAAATATATAATATCCTCTATCTTTTTCTATTCTATTCTATATAACAGTACCTTTCGCTATTCACGTTAAATTAAAAGATATTCGAAAATTCATTGTTCACACAATTACAAACTTGAAATAAAATTTTTAAGTTCTTTTGCACTATATATATATATATATATATATATATATATATATATATATATATATATATATATATATATATATATATATATATATATATATATATATATATATATATATATATATATATATATATATATATATATATATATATATAGGGGATGAACAATAAAATGAAAACAGTAGAAAGAATGGGTAAATATGACAGATTTCAACTTCCGAAAATAGAAGAGACATTGCAGGGGCTGTGTGTCACGTGTGATAGGTAACTTATAATGTCAATAGGAAGTGTCATTTGCTCTGTATTCAATATTCTGTGCAAGTACAAGTGAGGTATGTCCAATTGTGCAGAATTTCTAGAGAGAAATTGTTGGTTCCCACATATAAAATCCAAGGTCATGTGTCCATATTGTGCTTCTGTAAAAACATCATTCAATAAAGGCCAGTGTGGACGTAAGTCAGTAGAAATCGGGTAACAGAAACAGACGAGCATTACAGAAGATTGTGACAAAAAATATGAAAAAAACGGCTGCGAAAGTTGGTTCTAAACTAATACCAGTCTTGCAAAACCCTGTCAAGAACAGTGATCTGGGAACTCAGTAGACTAAGTATTCATGGGAGCGCTGCAACCGCCAAAGCTGTTGTAAACAATATAAATAAATGTGTGTGTGTGATTAAAGCAGGATGAAATCAGAGGCTAGAGATAGAAATTTTTTCACAATTCACAGTGAGAAGTAATGTATGCTAATATGATAACTTATTACATTCTGGAGCTGAAACTGCTAACGTTTTTGGGCTCTACCTCCACCCACAATCCTTGAAGTGGCTCCAGCTCTGTCAAAATCTTTTGGTTCCACTGCACTGGCTCCCCAGCTCTGATTGAGACTACAAGGGATGATTGATATCTACAGATAAGGGTATTGCAAAACAGATGATCCTCTACTACAGAGCTTTGCAATGGCAATTAATGTGCGAATTTCACTCACATTTAACTGTGAACTAGTAGAAGTTGTATTGTTCACAGATGAAACCAGGATATGCCAAAGATCTACAGGTGGTCATTATATAGTGTGGCTTAGACATTATGAACATTATAACATTTGGTGCAAGAATGCATCAAAGAATCTTTATGACATGGGTCCAGAATGTTCTGCTGGCTGTATTTGCTTCTATGCCTGTCATCGTTCCTATTCATTTCGGGTCATTGAGTGGCCATACTACCTGAAACACATTACTACTGGACCATGTCATGCCCTTTCCTTTGTCCCATTTTTTTTAAAATTAAAAGTTCGCACCTCTCTGACATGTCCTTTCTAGGAAAGCTATCCTAGTATCCTCAGGGAGGATCAAAACAGTCCCATTAAGAACGTGAGTCAGTCACTCTATCTTTGTGTCACAGTATAGGCACTTCCACCTAATGCGTGATTAATGTTCACTCAACACATTATTGTTATGGACTACCTACTAGTGATCAATGAAGCCTTAACCTCAATCCCATTGAACTCCTTTTAGACTGCTTCAAGAGTTCTTTCGATGATCTGGGATAACATATCCCAGGAATACATCCAGAACCTGATATTGAGTTTACCTAAACATAGATTAGTTACCCTTATAGGTTTTTGATCCGTGACACCATGGTTTGGATGATGTCCACCAGCTGCACTTCCCAGGGAGCAATATATATATATATATATATATATATATATATATATATATATATATATATATAGATATATATATATAATTATATTAAATTCACTGGAAGGTTTATTGTAATATTATTTGTATTCTGAAGCAGTGTAAAAAGAGAAAGTTCCTTTTTGTTAAACTGTTTTAATTTGAGATTTTTTCACATAAATGTTGATTTTCAGAGTTGTTATTACTAATTAATTAGGGTCACTTACAATTATGCAATTAAAATATTCTTAAAATGGATTTTCAAAAGGAAAATTTTTTTTAAAATATATATATATATATATATATATATATATATATATATATATATATATATATATATATATATATATATATATATATATATATATATAATATATATATATATATATATCAGGCATGATGTTCTCAATGTATTGCAAGAAACTCTTGAGAGTAGAGATCCATGGGTTGGAGGGAGACGTCTTGTGTCTATTTTATGGGATGCACATGGTTATATATGGCATGGTTAGTATATTTGAAAACGATTTATAAAAATTGGTTTTAGTGATGCAACATTTTTAAAAGGTTAGGAAATAATTCTATCCATTTGTTAATGTTATGATTTCAATGCATTAGTGATAGTTCTTAATTAACTTTTATAAGAATATTGCTTAATTAAATTTTACTGAATCTTATAATACAAACTTCCATTTTAAATATTTGAGTACGGCCAGTTGTACTACTATTGAATAAAAAGAATCTTTTTATCATTTTTATCATGTATTTTTATGTGGGGTGGTGGTGGTGTTTTTTTTTTATGGCTACATGTTTGGTATGGGGGAAAAATTAATATCTGTTTGGAAATGTTTTTATTTATAAGGTATCTATGTTTGGTTAAATTTAATATTCTGTAGGAAGATGCCAAAAATGTTTCAAATTCCCAATCCAGTTGAAAGCTCCAACCCAGATTTTTATTATTTTTTAAGATGTCAATTATTGTAAATTAATTCAAGGTGTATACAGAAATTATCTTATAGAACCCAATTCATGAAAGAAGTAAAAAAAAAGTTAATAAAAGGTTAACCTCCAGATCTTTGGTTGGTACAGAGTTTATATTCAGAATGAAAACAAGTAGTCTAAGAGTATCAAAGTACCACAATCTTCAAGCCAATGATCACAAGTCCTTAGGTTGGTACAGGGTGTCATCTTACAAAGTGAAAGATTATATTCAGAAAGAGAACGAGTAGTCTAAGAGTACCTTAACGTTCAAGCAGGAATTATAAATCTCTACACAAGTATCATATAAAGCCTGTGTATGCGATAGCTGTTTGCCTCATCGAATATCTGAAGTTGTACCTGTAATCCCAATAGAAAGGCAATACACGTTTATGTCTTTTCATGGTAATAAAGAGTTGAGAAATCATTTATGTGAGGGAAAATGAAGTCTTTTAGTCTTTATCTTGACCTTTTCTAAACAATAATTGGTTCCATAACCATCTTAATTTATGAGAGTAATAATCCATACAAGGCCATGTGAGATTTGACCATAGTCATATTTACTGCATGTAGGTTAACTTTAATAACTAACTACCATCTCATAAATTAGCCTTATTCATGTTACATGATGCCCAGACTATCTGTATATCTGTTTAGTTCTTACAAAAAGATGTCATGACTTCTTTATAGCTTTCTTATCATTCTCCATGGTTTCCCTTCCATTGCTTACTATAAAGAATTTAGTGATCTTTGTATTATCGAGAAGATATAAATATTTTGTAAAATTGTATCATATCCCCTCTTAAGTATTCGTCTTTTGACAAAAAAACATTCCAAACTTCTTCATACAGGTGATTGACAAAAATATGGAAATAGGAGAAAGAAAGAATATGTATATATATGACACGTCTATTACTTAAAATTGAAGGGGGCTCCACAAGTAATTGTGTGTCACGTGTGATATGCAACCTATAACGTCGGTGGGCAGCGCAGTTGTTCTGGTACAAGTGAGGTGAGTCCAGGCTTACAGTTTCAAAGAGGACAAGTTGTTGGTGCCAGCCTACCAGATACGTCTGTGAGCAAAGTGATAATATTATTTGGCATCTAGAGGTGCCATATCCAAGGTCATGTGCTCATATTGTGTTTCCGGAAAAACCTTGATTTGATAAGCACCATTGTGGACGGAAGTCGAAATCGGTTAACAGACCGACGAGCATTGTGGAGGATTGTGACCAAAATAGGAAAACAACCGTTCCAAAAATTACTTCTGAGCTTAATACCAATCTTGCAAATCCTATTAGCACAAAAGCAGTGACTTGTCAACTTGATAGGCTGAATATTAAGAGCGTGCTGCAATCGCCAAACCTCTTTTAAGCAACAAAAATATGAGAAAAAGAAGAGTGGTACAAAAATTCATAAGAATTGGACTGCCGACACACAGAAAACTCCTTTGGTGGACGAATCTCCCTTCACACTTCCCAACTTTTGGCCAAGTTTACTTGTGGAGAACACCATTCCAGGCCTGTGATCAGGACTTAGTCTTATGCCACGAGTGAAACATAGAGAGGGGTCTCGTCATGGTTTGGGTAACTGTATCATGGTACTCTGTAGGTTACATCATGATACAAGATAATATAACTGGCAGGGATTACGTACGTATTTTGGGTGTCAGGTTCATTGTATGGTGCAAACATTGTTTCCTGGGGGTGGCGCCATTTATCAAGAAGATAGGGCCTCAGTTCATACAGTTTATGTTCTCCAGTCGTAGTTTGATGAGTATGCAGATATGGTTTCACATATTCTCTGGCTCTCACAATCGCCATACCTTAATATTAAAGAGCCACCGTGGTTAGCATTAGAGAATATTGCTCAAGATTGTTACTTCTTCTTACATCTACTTGGTATAGATTTGCCCAAGGAATGGTATAACATACCATTATGCACCATATACCATTATATACCATCCAGGACTTAAATTTGTCCTTTCCTAAAAGAATTCAGGTGCTCCCACACCATACTTAAAAATAAATCCGTGCATTTACCAGGTGTTTCCATATTTTTATAAGATGTCAATTATAAGAATAAGTAAATGCAGTTTACTTATAACCTTACTCTTGTAAACAAGACGGCGATTTATTATACCTAACATCTTATTACCTTTATTTCTTGCTTCCAAACACTGATTAACCACTTTCAGATAACTGTTAATAATCAATTCCAAATCATATTCTTGGTAAACAGGCTAAAGTTACATCTTTCATTTGTGTAACCTCTATGAAGAACCTTGCACTATTAAAATTCTTTTGTCAATTATCTACCTATCCAAGAAGTTTATCTAGATCACTCAGAAATTTAATATGTATATTAATCCATCATTATTCTTTACAGATGTAGAAACTTTATCATCACCATCAAACTTAGAAACCGTACATTTAAGTCCGTTGCCCAGATATATATATATATATATATATATATATATATATATATATATATATATATATATATATATATATATATATATATATATATATATATATATATATATATATATATATATATATATATATAACTCTCCTAACTACAGTCTTGTCAGATTTTTAGTTCCCATCTTGGATCCTCTAACTATAAACGAATATATTTTGTCAGACACTTTCAACTCTATCAATTTCCTAAATTCTTATTCTTTTGGCACTTGCTTCATGACAAGCTTTGATATTGAATCTTTGTTTACAAATCTTCCTATTTCTGAAACCATCAACATAATAACTAATGAATTATTTCACAACAATCAAAACATTATGGGAATGAATCATCTCTCATTCACCAAATTTTTAAAATTATCTGTTGAAGATTTTATATTCCTTTTCGACGAGGAACTATATCCAAATTGATGGTATGGCTATGGGCTCTCCTTTAGGTCCTGCTTTTGCAAATAGCTTTCTCTGGTATGACTGCTTCGTAGTTTTCAAGGAGAAAGCTCATGCCAATATGTTTCTACAGTATGTGAATGAGAGACACAACAGCATGAGATTCACTATGGAACAAGAAGTTAATAATTCCCAATTTTTTCTAGATGTATATGTTACACATATTAACAACATTTTTAAAACATCTATCTGTTTATAGAAAATCTACTTCTACCCTTCTTGCTACAAACTATTTTAGCAATATACCTCTTAAGCTTATTCTATCAGGTCTAAGATCTAGAATCTATAGATCATTTAAAATTTGCTCTTACTGGCATTTATTCCATAAAGAGATAGAATTTATTAAAATTCTTTTCCATTTTATTTTATTCCCTAAGTTCCAAGTGGAAAAAAGTATATATATATATATATATATATATATATATATATATATATATATATATATATATATATATATATATATATATATATATATATATATATATATATATATATATATATATATATATATATATATACTATATTTTTTTTTTTTTTTTTTTTTTTCTTGGACCTTCCTCACTGGAAGGGCCACATCTGCCTTCAGGAAATCCGCGACGGCCGCCGGCCGAGTCCAAAGGTCTCTCAGAGAGGTGATGTGATGGAGGATTCTGTGTTGGGTAAGGGAGGGGCATCTCAGAAGGAGATGTTCTGTTGTGTCTGGTTCTTGCATACATCTTTGACATATTGGGGATAGTGTGTTTTGTATATTGAATCTATGTTTGTATGCTTGTAGGTTAGGGTGGTGGTCCTGACCTTAATCTGGATAGGGTAATTTGGGTTTTGCGTGGTAATGTGTTTTGTGTATTTGCTATGTCGGGGGGTTTTTCGTTGAGAAGATGATTTGGTTGGCGGGTGTTGAGATAATTTTGTGTTATGATGGTGTGTATGTGTTTGATTAGTGGTGTGTTGTTTGCAGTAGGTGGAATGGTTCTGAATATGTTACTGTAGTATAGGGCAGGTTATGATGGAGGTAATTTTAGACGGTGTCTTGTGTGGTCTTGTAGGGTATAGTGACAGGGTGTGAAATGTCTAGGGTGTTTGTGTAGAATTGGGTTCCTATCATGTCATGTCAAGTTTCTTCGTGTAAATGCTGAATTGGAGTGGTTCTAGTGCAACCTGTGATGATTCGAAGGGCGGTATTTTGGTTTATAATAGAGTATTTGAAAATGTTGTAAAACAAGTTTTTAAATTTTATTAAACCTTAATCCGCATAAAATTTATTTTTAACAAATTAAAAGTTTATGAATAAATCCTCAGAGAAATAAATTATAATTTAAATTTTGACAAGCTCTTCATAAGTAAAACCCCCCAAAATGGTGTCAGGAAAGAGCGTGAGGTCAATTTGAGTTGAGTGATTTGCATTGCAAATCAAAATCCCGTTTGGCTTAGGTTGCCAGATTTTTCGAAAAGTAGCTAAATCTGGCACCCATATATATTTTCTTCCACTCTAGTAGTAGAATTAGGAGGTAACTGCTAAATAAAGAACACCCTTTTATGTAGTTGTGGATTATCAAGGAAACTGAAGCCATGAGGGATAAGATTCAAAAGATTACATTAGTGATACATGAATAAAAAATTTTGCTTCTATAATACATACAAAATCCGAATAGCGATAAAAATTGAGGATTTACGGACAATAAATATGCAGACTGCAGTAATAGATTTAAATCATTTTAATTTTAGAAAGTGTTTTCTTTAAGAGATAACTTGTAACTTAGATGCAACGAATCAGTATTTTTTTTTCCAAAATCATATATTTTTTAATACCTTTTTATTCATATACATTTATTCGTAAAATTAATTTATTTTTCTTATTTGACAGGTTACGAAATAAAAGGCCTAGAAAACTTGCCACAAGAAGGAGGATGCATTGTTGTATATTATCATGGTGCACTTCCAGTTGATGTTTATTATTTTACTTCTAGAGTTATTTTAAGAAGAGGACGAATGATTCGTAATATTGGAGATAGGTTTTTAGCAAAAATTCCAGGTAATGCCAGAGTTGTGTAATTTTAAGTTTGTGTGAGAATTGTTTTTAAAGTTTTTTTTTTTTTTTTTTTTTTTTTTTTTTTTTTTTTTGAAGGAAAATTTTCTAAAAATTATCTTGATGATTATACATCTCTGTGGAATTTGTTACAACTGAAAATTTCTTTTTTATTTGCATATTACATTCAAACTATTTTCAATTAGAGAAAAAGAGCCTAGTAATTTGAGAATGTGATGGTATATGCATTGAAATCAACTAAGACCAGGTTGAAATTGCTCATTTGAAATGTAGACAGCAAGAGTGTGATTAGGTTGTGTGCGAAAATTTTAATTTTGATTGCTCTCTTTATAAAAAATATGAAAGCTCACAGAATAGGAAAGATAAATTTTTTTTCATGCTATGTATGTTTGTTTATGTTTCTTAGGGCACAAGAGTAATCCCTAATTGTTGTATTTTTTACTATTGTATAAATTATTTAAATTATTGCATTATTTTGTTTATCGGCTACGAAAGAAAGCGGATGTAGTCTCCAGAAAAGAGAAGATATTAAATGGGGATAACACAGTGTTTGGCTGAAAGAACAGAGAGTGGATTCCAATTAGTTGAGGACAATGGTAAATGACTTCCTTGATTAAGTCTTCATCCCTTAGTAGTGGCGAAAATTAGCAAGTCAAGAGTTATTTGTAAAGATATAAGTTGAGTTTAAAAATTCATCCTATAGAGAAATTGATCAATCTTGAGCAAACCATGTATACAATGGAAAGAAAAAGCAGTGAGAGCAGCGGAGTAAGGACGAAAAGATTAAAGCTAAATTACTCTTCAATTATTATTATTATTATTGCCTTTTTTATTGTTCATTTATATAAATAAACAAGAATTTCAAATTGAAATTAATTCATTGTAAATATCACTTATTTCCCTTCATAATTATCCTGTAGATTTATTCTGTGATACACAAATGAAATTTTTTTATTTTTTTTAAGGGTGGAGATCACTTTTAGACGCTTACAGCATCAAACCAGGAACTGTCTCTTCGTGTATAGAAGACGTAAAAGAAGGGCACGTGCTTGCTATCAGTCCCGGAGGTGTACGAGAAGCACAGTTCTCTAATCATCATTACCAATTATTGTGGGGGAAGAGAACAGGCTTTGCCAAAGTTTCTCAAGAAACTGGTTGTGTATGTATGTCATTCATTTGTAAAATATTGCATCTATTTTATATATATATATATATATATATATATATATATATATATATATATATATATATATATATATATATATATATATATATATATATATATATATATATATATATATATATATATATATATATATATATATATATATATAAATAAAATGTTCTTTATCGAGTCCACTTTCTAAGGCAGAGCCAAAGTTTAAGTCCAAATTCTTTCAATCCCATTACAGTATAAATGCAAAATATTTGGAACTGATATTTTCTAAAATTTAATCTGATGATTATAAAAAAGGAAAAAAATAATAATTATAATTTAAATTACAAAACATGTGAATAGGATGGGGATCTCCCCTACAGTTGAGTCTCAAAGGGATTTGTCAGAAAGTTTCCTTAATCTTGGATATTGACTATTGAAAAAGTTAAAACACCTTCTTTGGTTTTTTTAATATCAGTCAAGCTGTTTTGCAGCTAAAGCCCTCCGATTAGACATGTCTTCACTGCCGATTTATACTTCTCTCTTAAATTGGTCTTACCTTCGTGGTTGTAGGTATGTTTGGCAGAAAATTCTTTTGACGCCAGATAAGAACCAAAGCCTTTTTTGAGAATTGGTCTACCTAGTATAGACAGAATTGTCACTAGAAAATAGGGACCGACCGGGGTTGGAATTTTTCTGGGGCCGTGGCTTTGGCCACCTAAAATTTCAGTGTTGAAATTTTAGCTCTGAAATTTTAGGTTAAGAATATTTAGATATTATTTTGATTGATTAATTTAATTATAAGGAAGGAGTAGAAAAGCCAACATTCACTTAAATTAATAATTACTTGTATTTTTTCAGAAAATTACAGATTTTGTTTAATAAAAGTTCAATTTCAATACTGAGGACGATAAGGGAATATGTTCATTGCAGTCTAATGGGGTAAATATAATGGTTAATAGTATTAGTTTCATCATTGAAATACTGGTAATAGTAAATTAAGTTTTAAAGACTTCAAGTAACGAAAATTTTAAAAATTTTGAGGAACCTAAAGCTTCTGAATTCTCATCTTTGTTGGATGTTGTCCTTGCGGACTACGATGATTCAAAAGCCAGTACAGGACCATGTCCGAATTTAACCAAGTCTGCTCTGACTGAGTTGAGTAAATATATGAAAACGAAAAAAATTAACATCAACGATGACTCTATTGCCTTCTGAAAGGCAAACAAGAATGATCTCATTACAGTAACAAAACTGGCAAGAATATATTTGTGCCCACCATCAAGCTTCAGCGCCAGTGAAAGAGAATTCAAAGTAGGGAAATCAATTCAAAAAGATAGAATCAAACCATTACCAAAGAATGTAGAAATACTACTGTTTTTAAAATACAATTTTAGAGCTGTAACATATTCAACGTCACTGCCCTCGGTTCCTGAACATTTCTCTCCCCCAAATTTTAAAACTTATGATGTAAATGTTCAAGAAGTTCTGATAGTGAAGTTATTTAAGGAAACGAATTGTTTGTTTCCTCTTTGTTGCATTCATTTTGCCCCACTCAATATGTAACAAAGGAATAATGGAATTAAAATCTTAATTTTCTTAAATTTTGTTTGATTTAATCCACTATTAATAAGTATAATTTGCAATTAACCCCGGCAGGTAAACCCTTGTTTCCCCTGATTATTAGCTGGGATCGGGGCCGGGTCCTCAGTCGGTGCATACTAGAAAGGGACTCTGTTTCAATTCAGACTTACAAATCTCACTAGTTACCTCATGATGTGATGCGTTCTTCTTATCTTTTTTTTTCTGCCATTCACAGATTTCACTTTCGGTTCCTCATTTCTTTGTTGGTTGGAAGGCCATCACAGTTTCCAATTTTGCCCTGATATTCACACTGTACCTACCAAGACCTTTTACTCTCAAATCTTTCGTCTTATTTTATGATACTCCTAACTATTTTTGCATAGAACTCCATCCCCAAACATCGTATCATTAAGTAAACTGCATTCATTATTATAATTAAATCGCTCTTGTTCTATAATTGGTCAGCTCTTAAAATATAAAAAAGTTAAAGTTACACAAAGAAACAATCTATGAATACAGAACTACAAGTAATACACACTAGAAGATGCAGTGTATTTAAATCAGTTGGAAATATATAAATGAAAATAATCTTCAACATCCATTTTTCTAATGCGATACTTGTACTTAATTCGCATTAATGAGGTGCCATATTGGTCACCCAGTCATTTTTAACCATTCAGTTTTTGTTTGTGAGCGTAGTATATTCCAGTTATCGCTGATAGGATATTGCAAACTGCAATAGGGTCACCGTAACCTATTTATTCTTTAGTAAGACAGAATGAAGTAGGGTTTGATAAAGAAAGATGCTATAAATGGGTTTTCAACCAAGCATAGTCTTCTGTACACAAATTTTGAAAAGTGTTTAATTTTAAAAGTTAATGCAAAATAATTAAAAACTTTTCTGCCAACAACCCTTCGGTTCCGTAGTACCTCTGTTGGTAATCATTTGTCTAGAGTATATCATGTTGGAATTTCTTTATTTCAGAAGTGACACTATCTTTAACATTTTTTGAAAATTAAATCTGCTTTTTAAAAATTTAATTTACCATTGCTGTCATTCCCTTCCGTTTAGATTGAGTTTCATATGAAGTTGGTGTTCGAAATCATTATCGGCTCTCTCTGGTGCGCAGTGTCAGTTCCTGTACACTTACTCAAAAAATGAACAAATAAATAAAATCAAAAATATTCATTGTTTCTCTCCAAAAAAAAAGCTTCTAATAGTTTATGGGTTCTGAGGTATCTTTAGAATTTTTTCCCACTCTCCTACTTGCTTCATTTATTAGAGACGTCTTTGCTCTTTATGAAATATGCATCTCAAATCTGAAGTTGCTCCATTCGTAGAGCTGTTCTTAAAACAATGGAATTGAAAGATTTTATTAATTAACTTTCCTTCTCGCTCTTTTTCTTTGATCCCTTTTAACTTATTGAACAGTTGCTTCACTCGTTTTATACTTTTCTATTATAGCAACCACTGTTTTATTGAAATCCTATTTTCAGATCTTGTGCCTCTCATCAACTTACATTCTCTTCCTTTCACTGTGCAACTCTCGGATCCCAGACTTAACCTCTTTTTTCACTCTTGTATTTACTGATGAAATATATAACACGCTTCCTTTTTCTAAATTTCCTACTTCAGATAACTTACACACTATCAAAGACTATCCCATTCCAACCTTTCAATACTATCAACATTAAGTTAAAAGAATACTACCAAATATTCAGTCACAAACTCGCAACAAAACCAAGATTTGAAAGAAAATTTTAAACTACAACCTGTATCCCTCTTTAGTAAGTTAAGAAGAAGAAACTGCAGAAATGCCTTTTTTTATATAAAACACAAATTAATTTTTGTTTCTTCATTAGTTTAGTCATAATGATACGTTAGGGTGACCTTGCCTTTGGACGGACACACGCACGCACATATATAAAATAATAATAATGATACTAACATTCTCGCAATATAATAGATGTAAAGAACTGAAAAGATTGATGAAAATGGAGGACAAAGAACCTTATTCTCTGGTGTTCAAACTTTGGAAGCCATCAACATCTTACTTAACTACATCTTTGAATTTCTGCCCACTTTTCTAAATTTCCCTAACTCTGAATTTCATAAACTTTTGTCTCTGGGGACTTCTGATACCTATTTCTCTTTCAATAAAAAACTATTTACAATCCAATTCCCTAGCAATTCACTTCTTAATGCTATCCTGACTAACACTTATTTAAAATATTATGCATTTATTTGGGTATCTCAAGCTCGTCTAGCATTAAGTCCTCTTATTATAAAAGATACAAAAAATATATATATTTCTACTTTTCACTTAAAAATACAAAATCTCTTATGTTTCGAATTTTCTAAATGAATACCTCCCTTACATTAGTTTCACTAAAGAAGAAGAATCAGAGAACAGTTTACCTTTCTTAGACATGCTCATCTCAAAAAATACTTCCAGCTACAGTGTAAGTGTTTATCATAAATTATACTTCACCAACCCCTCTCAAACTTTTTTAACCATATCCCTCTTTTCTCTTTACGGTACAAATGCAGCTTTCCAAATGAGATAAATCAATGGTCCCCAGGTCACCATCCCAGATTTTTATGAAAACTTGCTATTATGAATCTTAATACCAAATATGAAAAATCCCCAAGTTTGATTGAGATATTCTTATGCAGCCCAAAGTTATGGCCCTTTGAAATTTGGGTCTTATGCTCCTTTTTCACAGGCTCTAATAGATACAATGATTTTCAACGGTTTTTGGGAGAAAGCTGTAAATTGCTCCCTTAAGGTACTATTGCCTGCTCTTTCAGAATATGGAATTGAAAATGAAGATAGGATCTCCCAAAAACCGTTGGATGATCATTGGATTTATTAGAGACTGCGAAAAAGGAGCATGAGACCCAAATTTCAAAGGGCCATAACTTTGGACTGCATAGGAATGTTTCAGTTAAACTTGGAGATTTTTCATAAAAATCTGGGATGGTGACCTGGGAACTTTTCAGGACTTTGGTTAATTTCATTTGGACTGACCCAGAAGTATCAAAATTAATTCATAGAACTTTTCTCCTAACTTTTAACTATCATGAATTACTTTAAGAGATTGCTTTGTTTGGTTAAAATTTTCAGTATAATCTTATATTTTTTTTCCTTATATAACACCTTAATATTTGAGATTTTCGAATAAGATTTTCACCCACAAAACTCCCACTCTCTTTTTGTCACCACTCAAACATTCTTTTTTATCAAGCTACCCTGAAACAACCATTTTCACATTAAACTGAAAAAAAAGACTAACCTTTTTCAACTTCATTTCCCTTATGTGAAGTTCACCTTTGTTTTCATCCTTAATTCTTCCTTAGGTTTCTTTCTTTCTCACAAAGAATCCTTAACTATTCATCTGACTTTTTCTGTTGTCTACAAATATTCATGTGGTGACCATAATGGAAACTATGTTGGCAATACCCAACGCTAACTCACAGTTAGTTCAGAAGGTACAGAATCCGTTCGGCCAGACTTGGTAACTTTTTCACGTCTCTGAATCAATCCAGGATCCAAAATCATAGTTACATAAGTGACCACTCCATAGATCCTAACTCTTTTTCTATCATATCCCAAACCAACCAACAACTCAGTTCGAAAATTTTAGAATCTATTTACCTAGCCATTCCTAAATTGTCACTCAGTAGTGACGGTGGTCCATTTCAGTTTCATCTATTTTAGTTATAGTGATTTCAGATTTGACGTGGAAGTGCAATTACTTATCATATTTACTTCCTATCTAATTTTACCAGTTCTTATTGAGGTTATTTATTATCTATTATATATTTCAGGTCATGATCATGGGAAAGTGCGTTTCC
>SEYY01023361.1:37500-55527 GCA_009176605.1 Armadillidium nasatum
TTTTCTATCCAGAACAACCTTGAGCAGTTGGTGCAACTCCCTACCCGTATCCCTGACCGTCTTGGTGATGAACCCAACATACTTGATCTTTTCTTAACCTCTAATCCTTCTCCTTATACTGTTAAACTCTTTCCTCCTCTGGGTTCATCCGATCACCTTCTTATCTCCGTATCTTGTTCTGTCTCTTCAAGTCTTCCGCAAGAACGGCCCCCGCCTTCGGCGAGGAGACGTCTGTGGCACTTCGGTGCTGCTAACTGGTCAGACTTGCGGTTGTACTTCTCTGATTTCCCATGGAATGATTATTGCTTTCGTGGGAGGGGTCCCTCGGAATGTGCCGAGCGTATAACCGAGGTGATTCTCTCTGGCATGGAAGCATACATTCCATATTCTTTCCCTTCTACTAAACCTAACAAACCTTGGTTTAACTCTGCTTGTTCTCGCGCTATCCGCCGCAGGGATACTGCCTTCAGAGATTACCGTCGTCTTCAAACTCCTGAAACTCATGCTACTTTATATTTCATCCCGGAATCGTGCAAAATCTATTCTTCGAGATACCAAAAACTCTTTTCTCCGCCGCAAATGCAATAATCTTTCTGGTTCTTCTTCATCTCGTCCTTTCTGGCATTTCGCAAAAAATGTCAACTCTAACTTTGCTTCTTCCTCTTTCCCTCCTCTAGTCTCTTCTGATGGCACAACTGCCATTTTACCTTCTACTAAAGCTGAACTCTTCGCCCAAACTTTTGCCTCTAACTCTACCTTGGACGATTCCGGAGCTATTCCTCCTCCTACAACCCCCTCCAACTCATTTATGCCTAACATTGTAATTTCTTCTAAAGATGTCATTTCTGCTCTCTCTGAGCTTAACACTAAGAAGGCGTATGGTCCTGATGGTATTCCTCCTGTGGTTCTCAAAACTTGTGCTTCTGAGCTTGCACCCTGCCTTGGTAAACTATTTCGTCTTTGCCTTTCTACTTCGATCTTCCCTTCTTGTTGGAAACGTGCTCTCATTCAACCTGTACCGAAGAAGGGGGACCTTTCTCAACCCTCTAACTATCGTCCAATTTCTTTAACCTCCGTTCTTTCTAAAGTTTTCGAATCTATCCTTAACAGGAAGATTTGGAAACATCTCAATTCTTCCAATCTTATCTCTGATCGCCAGTATGGCTTTCGTAAAGGACGTTTTACTGGTGATCTTCTTTCCCTACTTTCTGACTCTTGGTCCTCCGCTCTTCGGGGTTTCGGTGAATCTTTCGCTGTGGCGCTAGACATATCGAAAGCTTTCGATAGAGTCTGGCACAAAGCTTTGATTTCCAAACTTCCCTCTTTCGGAATCTATCCTTCTCTCTGTGACCTCCTATCTAATTTCCTTTCTGGTCGTTCTATAGCAGCTGTTGTAGACGGCCACCGTTCTTCCTATAAATCTATAAATAGTGGTGTTCCTCAAGGATCTGTCCTTTCTCCAACTCTTTTTCTAATTTTCATCAATGATCTTCTCTCTATTACTTCGTCTCCTATACACTCCTATGCCGATGATTCCACCCTTCATTATTCCTTTCAATTTGAAAGACGCCCCTCCCAACAGCAGTTATTAGACGCAAGAAGGATTGCCTTGGAGCAACTGACCTCTGATCTATCTCTCATTTCAAATTGGGGCAGAGAAAACATGGTCGTTTTCAATGCCTCAAAAACTCAATTCCTCCATCTTTCTACTCGACACAATCTTCCACACAACTATGACATCTTCTTCGAAAACACTCAACTCAAACCTTCATCTGTTCTCAATATTCTCGGTGTTTCCTTTTCTCGTGATCTTTCTTGGAAAGATCACATTATATCTCTCTCTAAACAAGCTTCTAAGAGGTTGGGTGTTCTGTGGCGCCTTCGTAGTTTTTTTACGCCACCCCAGTTGCTTGCTCTGTATAGGGGTGTTGTTCGCCCCTGTATGGAGTACGCCTCGCATATCTGGGGTGGGTCCACACACACACAGCTCATCTTGAAAAGGTGGAGTCTAGGGCTTTTCGTCTTATCAACTCTCCTGCTCTTACTAACTCTCTCCAATCTCTTTCTTCCCGTCGAATTGTTGCGTCACTCTCTCTTTACTATCGCTATTACAACGGACATTGCTCTTCTGAACTCTCACGTTGCATACCTCCTCCACTGAGAAGGGCTCGTGCGACACGTCTTTCTACACAGTCTCATCCTTTCTCTGTCCAACTCTCCGACCCCAGACTTAACCGCTATGCTCAATCTTACATGTACTCTACTGGTAAAGTCTGGAACACACTTCCTTTATCTGTTTTCCCAACTTCCTTTGACTTGCACACTTTTAAACGCCGTGTGTCGGGTCACGTCGGCCATTAGCGACCCCGAATCTGATTGCTTCCCAACTCCGGTGGATATTGGTAGGCCTTGGGCCTTTGCCCGCCGGAGGAGATATAAAAAAAAAAAAAAAAAAAATATAAAACCCCAATTCATTCAGCTTATGTTGTCCAGTTGTGGTTTGATGAAGGTGCAGATAAGGTTTCATGCCTTCCATGGACCCCACAATCGCCAGACCTTAATATCAGACCCCCTGTTGTTAATATGGGAGAAAGGGTTTGGGTTGGCTATTCACCACCAGCAATTCTTCTGGAATTTTGTCTATTTCCCATATAACATCCCATTATATACCATCCAGAACTCATATTTGTCCATCCATATTTTGAAGAATTCAGGAGATTATGAATGTGAAAGGTGATCCCACACCATATTAAGAATTAAATTCATGCATTTACCAGGTGTTTCCATATATATATATATATATATATATATATATATATATATATATATATATATATATATATATATATATATATATATATATATATATATATATATATATATATATACACGCAGGGTGAATACTTACCAAGCAAATAGATAAACGCTGTTACTTAGTAAAACAGTTGGGGGAAACATTTTACCTCATTACACATCATGTGAAAATACACGATAGAGGTGGTAGGTCACATAACAGTCAGGGAAAGAATACAATGTACGGTATATTATTTGTTGGAATGTTTTCCGAAACCATACCCACAAGGTTACCCATGTGCATTGGTGTGCAACATAAATTGTACATCGAAACGTTTGTCAACACTATAAAGGGATTGACATGGTTTCACTGAGGTTATCTCGTTGTCAGGAATTTTCGTATCTATCATATGCACGACAATTGTGAATACGAGAGGACAGGATCATCTTGGCTGTGACGATGGTACGTTACACTGTGCAGGAACAAGGCAACATGGTCTTCACGTACAGACGAGCGAACTGGAACCGTTGTGCGGAAGCAACTTTGTATCTGCGAATGTATCCCAATAGAAGACAATCTAATCACACGACCTTTGCGATCTTCTTTCGGAGATTACATGAAACGGGACAACTGCAAGCACCGAATCCTTACCTGGGACTTTCCTGCTCTATATGTACACCTGCGAGAGAGCATGCGATTCTTCGAGACTTTCCGAACCCTTGCCAGATGTCATGACTTGTCTCAGCGAACTATCTTGAATTTCCTGCGTAAAGAGAATATGCACCCATGTCATTTCCAACGTCTCCAGTGTCTCACTTCCGTGGATTCTGCCTCAAACATGCAGTTTTGTCCGTGATTTCAGCAACGTTAACGTGTAAATGACATAGCGTCGTTGATCCTCTTTACAGATGAAGCGTCATTTCACAGGGACGCCGTGACGAATTTCCCCAACACCTACATTTGACCACACAACATTCCCCATGGCATTCACATATACAAACCCAGAACTAATTACGGGTTAATGTGTGAGGCTGGTATAATTGGCAATAACCTAATCGGTTCATAAGTCCTACCGGATCACCTGAAAAGCCTCTCATGCCTACAGTTCTTACTGGGTCAATTGCCGGCCCTCCTCGAGGACGTTGTTCTGGTAGTTCGTCGCAGCATGTGGTACGTGCATGATGGAGCTCCAGTTCACTTTTCGAGATCATATTTCCAGTATCACGACGATACCTATCACAATCGATGTATTGAACGCGGGTACTAGTCGCATGACTTTAACCCCTTGGATTTGGATTGTTATTTGTATGGACACCTGAAATCTCTCGTGTACAGAGATCTTGTTCCCGATGTTTAATACTCTTCGGCAACGTATCGTCGATCGGTGTTACGACATTCGTACGCATGCCGATGACTTCTACAGACTCCTTCCCTGCTCAGACTGGTCGATGTTTGCATTGTTGCAAATGGGTCTCATTTCGAACACCTCTTATGAGCGGAACTGTGATGTGTACCACCACCACTTGTCTCATGTTAATAAATAATCTTGCGGTATTGATGTAATTTTCCCGTGTTTGTTCCTACTGGTGTGGCAAGTCTTTGCCCTATGTATCACCTCTTTTGTGTATTTCCCGAATATGTATATTTAAGAGAACTTGTTCCCCCAACAGTGTTTTTATACGTCACGGCGTTTGTCGGTTTATTTAGTATTCACCCTATATATAATATATATATATATATATATATATATATATATATATATATATATATATATATATATATATATATATATATATTATATATATATATATATATATATATATATATATATATATATATATATAAATGTCTCCACTGGTGGGCAATGTCCAGAGGCCTACTTATTTCCACCTGAGTTGGGGTAAAATCAGAACTTGGTCATTAAACGCAGACATATCCAGATACACGGCGTTTGAAAGTGTGCAAGTCAAGGAAGTTTGGAAAACTGATAAAGGTTGTGTGTTCCAGACTTTACCAGTAGAGTACATGTAAGATTGAGAATAGCTGTTACATCTATGGTCAGAGAATTGGACAGAAAAAGGATGAAAATTAGAAAGGCGTGTAGCACTAGCCCTTCTCAATGGATCAGGTATGCGACGGGAGAGTTCAGAAGAGCAAAGTCCGTTGTAATAGCGATAGTATAGAGAGAGTGACGCAACAATTCGACGGGAAGAAAGCGATTGGAGAGAGTTAGTAACAGCGGGAGAATTGATAAAACGAAAAGCCCTAGACTCCACCTTGTCAAAGAGAGCTGTAAGAGTGGAGCCATACCACATGTGTGAGTCGTACCCATACAAGGGGCGAACAATGCCCCTATAAAGAAAACGCAACTGGGGTGGCGTGAAGAAATTCTGAAGGCGTCTCAGAACACCCAACCTCTTATAGCTTGTTTAGAAAGAGAAGTAATATGATCATTCCAAGAAAAAAAAACAAGAAAAAGAAACACCGAGAATATTAAGGAGAGATGAAGGTTTGAATTGTATGTTTTTGAAAAAGATATCATAGTTGTGTGTAAGGTTGTGTCGGGTAGAGAGATGTAGGAACTGAGTTTTTGAGGCATTGAAAACAATCACGTTTTCTCAGCCCCAATTTGAAATACGAGAAAGAACAATGGTCAGCTGCTCCAAAGCCACCATTCTAGCGCCAATTAACTTTTCAAACTGGAAGGAGTAATGAAGGTTGGAGTGATCAGCATATGAGTGGATAGGTGATGAAGTATAGAGAGAACGTCATTAATGAAAAGTTGGACAAATGTTGGGATAGGACAGAACGTTGAGGAGCATCACTATTAATAGATTCAAAGGATGAACTGTGGTTGCCGTCTACAACAGCTAAAGAACGACCCAAGAGAAAATCCGGGAGAAGGATATATTCCGAAATGGGGAAGTTTAGAAATCAAAGCTTTGTGCCAGACCCTATCGAAGGTTTCAATATGTCCTGCGCGACATCAAAAGATTCACTGAAATGCCAAAGAGCGGAGGACCAAGAATCAGAGAGAAGGGAAAGATCACCAGTAGAGCGTTTCTTTCGAAAGCCATACTGGCGATCTGAGATAAGATTAGAAGAATTGACATGTTTCCAAACCTTCCTGTTAAGGATAGATTCGATAACTTTAGAGAGAACAAAGGTCAAAGAAATGGGACGGTAATTGGAGGGTTGAGAGGGGACCCCCCTTCTTCCATATACGTTTAATGAGCACACGTTTTCAGCAAGAAGGGAAGGTTGAAATAGAAAGATAGAGACGAAATAGTTTACCTAGGCAGTGTGCGAGCTCAGAAGCGCAAGTTTTTAGAACCACAGGAGGAATACCATCAGGACCGTACGCCTTCTTAAAATTAAGCTCAGAGAGAACAAAAATGAAGTCATTTGAAGAAATTGAAATTTTCGGGATAAACGAGTTGGAAGGGGTTGAAGGAGAAATACCTCCGGAATACTAGAGAAGGGAAATAGGAAGAAGCAAAGTTATAGTTGACATTTTCTGAAAAATTACATAAAAGGCGTGAAGAAGAGGAACCAGAAAGATTATTGCATTTTCTATTAAGAAAAGAGTTCTTGGTTTTGCGGAGGATAGATTTTGTACGATTCCGGGATGAAATATGAGTTTCTGGAGTTTGAAGACTACGAAAATCCCTGAAGGCAGCATCTCTGCAGCGAATAACATAAGAACAAGCAGAGTTAAACCAAAATTTGTTAGACTTTAGTAGAAAGGAAATATGGAATGTACGCCTCCATGCCAGAGAGAATTACCTCGGTAATGCGTTCTGCAAACTCCGAGGGACCCCTCCCACGGAACAATAATTATTTCACGAGAAATCAAAGAAGTACGACCTCAAGCACGACCAGCCTATGGCATCGAAAGGCCACAATCGTTTCCTCGCATTAGGAGGGGGTCTTTCTTGCGAAAGACTTGAAAAAATAGAAGATACAGAGAGAAAAAGATGATCAGAGGAACCCAGAGGTGGGGAACTTAAGCACAAGGTGGAATATTCGGAAGACTTCAGATTAGAGACACGAGAACACTCGTGAAGTGGTGATGCAATGTAAAGAAAAAAAAAATAAATAAAAATTGCGCAAGTATGCACAATTGAGAATAGAGACAGTATGAGGAAATAGAGTAGGGTTTGCTGTCAGAACGTTCAAGCACCTGAGTTTCGGTCAAGAACAAAAGGTGTGGTATAGAAGAAGAAAGGTGATGTTTAACAATGTGGAAATTGGATTGAAGACTACGAATGTTGCAGAAATTTACGAAAAAAATAGACTGTGGCATAAGGGCAAGCCGGAAGCAACGTCCTGGTGGCTTCAACTCCATCATCTCAGGCCACCAGCTTCCAAGTGGTGATGGAGAAAGCAATCTATGAGGAGCTATTATTGAAAGCCGCACCTCGGGGCATTTCTATAATTATTTATATTTAAAAAACAAATGATGTGTGTCTATAACAGTGCTTTTTTTGTGTGTGAAAGAAGAGCTTACTCCGTGTAGAAGAATGTGTAAATGAGCACGAAAGGGAGTAAGATGGGAAGCACCCTTACCACTCTATGTACCCAATGGGGAGATAACCTCATCAACTCTGAAGTGCTGCTTCCTCCCCCGTATATTATATATATATAATATATATATATATATTATATATATATATATATATATATATATATATATATATATATATATATATATATATATATTCCTTATTTAAAATTAGCAATTAATGTGAATTTGAATTTATATACCAGCAGTTTAACGCATCAACCCATTCATATTATTAATATATATTATATATATATATATATATATATATATATATATATATATATATATATATATATATATATATAATATATATATATATATATATATATATATATATAATATATATATATATATATATATATATATATATATATATATATATATATGGGAGGACGTAGCGCCGTCTGAAGCAATTTAAGTACCTCCTAGTAGTCATAATCCTCGGAGCGATATGATGAGCTTAGAGGGGCAGCATCCTTACAATGCCCTTCATCCACCCCTGACCCATCATCACTTGGGAGTTGGTGACCTCCGATGATGGAGGATGGGGCCGGTTTGCCCTGGTGCACGGTCTTTTTTTCATTAATTCCTGCAACATTCTCCATTTATCTAATTTCCTCATTGTCGAACACCACTTCTTTTCTTCTAGATTGTATCACTTGTTCTTAACGGAAACAGGTTCTTGGTTCGCTAACAGAAAAGCTTACTCCTTTACTCCTACTGTCTCCAGCCTTAATTTTCAGCCAAAGGTGGATGTTGCTCATGTATGCGCAATGATGTTTGTTCTCATGTCTAAAATTTGTAGTCTTCTGAATTCTCTACTTTATGATTTAACCTTTCTCGCAATTCTTCAACAAAATTTATTTGTTCTGTGTATTTATAACCTAATTCTATTGACCATAAAAAATCTTCAACAAGTTAAACTATAAAATAGAGCACTCTCTTTCTTCTTCTCCTTTCTCTGAAATAATTTTTTTTTTTAGGTGATTTCAACTTTCACCACGGCCAATGGCTTTCATTTAGTTCTTATGATCCATCTGGTGAACTTGTTTACCACTTTTATTTTGAGAAAAACCTTGAGCAGTTGGTGCAACTCCCTACTTGTATTCTGGATCGTCTTTGTTGAACTCAACATAATTCATCATTTCTTAACCTCTTATACTTTTAAACTCTCCACCTGCCACCTTTGAGTTCATCCGATCACCTTATCTCTGTATCTTGTTATTTCTTCAGGCCTTCCGTAAAAGCAATCATCTGCTTCGGCGAAGAGACGTTTCTAGCACATCGGTTCTGCTAGCTGGTCTGACTTACGGTTGCTGTTGTACTTCTTTGATTTCCCATGGAATGATTACTGTTACCGTGGGAGGAATCCCCGGAATGTGAAGAGCGTATAACCGATGTGATTCTCTCCAGCATGGAGCCGTACATTCCATATTCTTTCATCAAATAAACCTAACAAACCTTGGTTTAATTCTACTTTTTCTCGTGCTATTCGCCCTAGAGATATTGCCTTTAGGGATTACCGTAGTCTGCAAACTACAGAAACTCCAATTTATATTTCATCCCGAAGTCGTGAAAAATTCATATTTTTTTTGTAATACCATAAAACTTACCACAATTTCTCCTTAAAAAAATTATCTTTCTGGTTCCTCCTCCTCATGCCTTTCCAGCATATGGCCAAAAATATTAACCAACTCTGCTTCTTCCTATTTCTCTCGGATCTTCTGACCACACAACTGCCTTTTAACATTCTACTAAAGCTGAACTCTTTTCCTCTAATTCCACCTTAGACCATTCCGGATATATATACCTCCTCCTTCAACCCCCTCCAACTCATGCGTAATATTGTAATTTCTCAAGGTGTCATTTCTGCTTTCACTGAGCTTAACACTAAGAAAGCGTACGGTTCTGATGGTATCCTTTCTCCGGGTCTCAAACTTGTTCTTTTGAGCTTGCACCTTAACTAGGTAAACTATTTCGTCTCTGTCATTCTCCTTCGACCTTCCCTCATTCAACCTGTGTAAAAAGGGAGACTTTCTCAACCTTTTAACTATCATACTCTTTCTTTAATCTCAGTTCTTTCTAAAGTTTCGAATCTATCCTTGGTTCTCCATTCTTCGGCATTTCGGTGGATATTTCGCTGTCGTGCTAGACATATCAAAAACTTCGATAGAGTCTGACACAAAGCTTTGATTTCCAAGCTTCCCTCTTTCAGAATCTATCCTCTTTGATTTCCTTTCCGGTCGTTCCATAGGAACTGTCGTAGATGGCCACCTTTCTTCCTTTAAATCTATTAACATTGGCGCTCGTCAAGAATCTTTCCTACCCCCAAATCTTTTTCTATTTTTCTTTAATGACTTTCTCTCTTATTATTTTATCACTTATCCACTCTTATGCCCATGACTCCACTCTTCATAACAGCAGTTAATTGACACAATGTTTGTGACCTTGGAGCAAGTAACTTCGATTTAATATCATTGTAGATAATGTAGTTACGACTCTGGATGGCATTGAGAAAGAAGTGATATATTTATATGAGGTTAATTGAGAGATCAGCGTTGTACTATTTGCTGATGATATTGTACTGATGGCTGACTCAAATCAGAAACTACGTAATTTGGTGTTTGAGTTTGAAGGTGTGTGCCAATGAAAAGGCCTTAAAATTAATCTTACTGAAGTAATGTTTTAAAAAGTAGTGCAGAGCCCGAATAAGAAGAATGCCAGTCTGGGATAGAAAACTAAAAGGGGATGTAGAAAGTCTGCTAGAAACTACAGCTTATAGGTACTTGGATATGTATATTGGTACTTTTGAAGAGATTATCCATAGATCGGAAAGTGAAAGAGTATAATTTCATAGAGAGATAGGAAAATAGACATTTGTCTAGGATGGTAAAAATGAAGTGGTTTTTAGTGTTTATTTGATCCAACTGTTCTAAATGGTTGTGGGACGTGGACATTAAATTCAAAGTTGACAGAAATGGTTGAGGTTTTGGAGACGAAGCTTACGAGATGTGTAGCATAAAGAGAAGGGATAGGATTAGAAAAGGAAGGATAAGAGTTATGTACTGTTAGGAAAGATGTTTGGTGAAAATAACAAACCAAGGGATGCTGAGATGTCATTGACACATGCTTAGAATGAGTGATGAGAAATTAGGAGATTTTTTTTTTGTCCCAAGTGATAGGCAGTAGGAGAAAAGGCAAACACTTATGGAGGTGGCTTGATGGAGTATAGAGTCTGTTAATAGCAAAGGACATTATAGGTGGAGGTAATAGATTGACGCATAATAGGTTCACTTGTACATGGGAAGTTTCTTAATTAATAGTTGCAATTAATTGAACAACCTGGTCCATTTCAACTCTTTTAATAGCCCAAGTGATTAAAATTATATAGGAAATGGTAATGAGTGTAATAATAATAATAATAATACATTATTATTAGCAATATATATATATATATATATATATTATATATATATATATATATATATATATATATATATATATATATATATATATATATATATATATATATATACGGGGGAGGGAAGTAGCGCTCCCGAAGCGATGAAGATTACCCCCTGTTGGGTATACGGGGTGTTAAAGGTACTCCTATCTCATCCCGGTGCCCAATGGTTCGCTCCCTTTCGCGCTCACCTTCTATCTACACGGAGTGGCTCTCCTTTACATACATAAAACATTTCTAACACATCTTAAAAAAAATAAAATAAAATCAATAATGGCGTCAACTTCGGTAGCCTCGGAGAAGCCCGGGGGGGCGGCGGCTTCCAAAAATAGCCCCTCATCCACCCCTTCCCCCATCACCACTTGGGAGTTGGTGGCCTCAGGTGATGGGGTTGGTGCCACCAGGACTCGGCCGCCGGCTTGTCCTGATGCACGGTCTATTTTTTTCATTAATTTCTGCAACATTCGCGGTCTGCACTCTAATTTCCACTTTGTTGAACATCACCTCTCTTCTTCTAGACCTCACCTCTTATTCTTGACCGAAACTCAGATGTTTGAGCGTTCTGATAGCAAACCCTATTCAGTTTCCTCCTACTGTCTCTATCCTCAATTTTCAGCCAAAGGCGGTTGTTGTGCATATGTGCGCAACGATGTCGTTTGTTCTCGTGTCTCTAATTTGGAGTCTTCCGAATTTTCCACCTTATGGCTTAGGCTCTCTTGCCACTCTACGACTAAATTCATTTGTTCAGTTTATTTATCTCCTAACTCTACTGACTATGCTAAATTCTTCGACTATTTAAACTCCAAAATAGAGCACATTCTCTCTTCTTCTCCTTTCTCTGAAATCATCATATTAGGTGATTTCAATGTTCACCACCGCCAATGGCTTTCTTCTAGTTCTCATGATACAGCTGGTGAACGTGCCTTCCTTTTCGCTATCCAAAACGACCTTGAGCAGTTGGTGCATCTCCCTACTCGTATCCCTGATCGTCTTGGAGATGAACCCAACGTTCTAGACCTTTTCCTAACTTCTAATCCTTCTCCTTATACTGTTAAACTCTTTCCTCCTCTGGGTTCCTCCGATCATCTTCTTATCTCTGTATCCTCTTCTATCTCTTCAAGTCTTCCGCAGGAAAGACCCCCTTCTACGGAAAGGAAACGCTTGTGGCACTTCGGTGCCGCAAGCTGGTCGGACTTGCGGTCGTACTTCTTTGATTTCCCGTGGAATGATTATTGCTTCCGTGGGAGGGGTCCCTCGGAGTGTGCAGAACGCATTACCGAGGTGATTCTCTCTGGCATGGAAGCATACATTACATATTCTTTCCCTTCTACTAAACCTAACAAACCTTGGTTTAACTCTGCTTGTTCTCGTGCTATCCGCCGCAGGGATGCTGCCTTCAGGGATTACCGTCGTCTTCAAACTCCAGAAACTCACGCTACTTATATTTCATCCCGGAATCGAAAAAATCTATCCTTCGTAACACTAAAAATTCCTTTCTCCGTAGAAAATGCAATAATCTTTCTGGTTCCTCTTCTTCACGTTCTTTCTGGCATTTTGCAAAAAATGTCAACTCTAACTTTGCTTCTTCCTCTTTCCCTCCTTTAATATCTTCCGACGGCACAACTGCTGTTTTACCTTCTTCTAAAGCTGAACTCTTTGCTCAAACTTTTGCCTCTAATTCAACCTTAGACGATTAAGGAGCTATTCCTCCTCCTTCAACCCCCTCTAACTCTATTATGCCTAAAATTAGAATTTCTTCTAAAGATGTCATTTCTGCTCTCTCTGAGCTTAATACTAAGAAGGCGTACGGTCCTGATGGTATTCCTCCTGTGGTTCTCAAAACTTGTGCTTCCGAGCTTGCACCCTGCCTCGGTAAACTATTTCGTCTTTGTTTTTCTACTTCAACCTTCCCTTCTTGCTGGAAACGTGCGCTCATTCAACCTGTGCCGAAGAAGGGGGACCCCTCTCAACCCTCCAACTACCGTCCTATTTCTTTGACCTCCGTTCTCTCTAAAGTTTTCGAATCTATCCTTAACAGGAAGATTTGGAAGCATCTCAATTCTTCTAATCTTATCTCTGATCGCCAGTATGGCTTTCGTAAGAAACGCTCTACAGGTGATCTTCTTTCCCTTCTCTCTGAATCTTGGTCCTCCGCTCTTCGGCATTTCGGTGAATCTTTTGCTGTCACGCTGGACATATCGAAAGCCTTCGATTGAGTCTGGCACAAAGCTTTGATTTCTAAACTTCCCTCTTTCGGTATCTATCCTTCTCTCTGTGATCTTCTCGCTAATTTCTTTTCCGGTCGTTCTATAGCAGCTGTTGTAGACGGCCACCGTTCATCCTTTAAATCTATTAACAGTGGTGTTCCTCAGGGTTCTATACTATCACCAACACTTTTTCTACTCTTCATTAATGACCTTCTCTCTATTACCTCATCTCCTATCCACTCCTATGCTGATGACTCCACCCTTCATTATTCCTTCCATTTTGATAAACGTCCCACCCAACAGCAGTTGATAGACTCGAGAAGGGTAGCCTTGGAGCAACTGACCTCTGATCTTTCTCGTATTTCAAATTGGGGCAGAGAAAACATGGTTGTTTTCAATGCCTCAAAAACTCAGTTCCTCCATCTCTCCACTCGACACAATCTTCCACACAACTATGATTTCTTCTTCGAAAACAGACAACTCATGCCTTCATCTGTCCTTAATATTCTTGGTGTTTCTTTTTCTCGTGATCTTTCTTGGAAAGATCACATTACTTCTCTTTCTAAACAAGCTTCTAAGAGGTTAGGTGTTCTGAGGCGCCTTCAGAATTACTTCACGCCACCCCAGTTGCTTGCTCTGTATAGGGTGTTGTTCGTCCCTGTATGGAGTATGCTTCGCACATCTGGGGTGGTTCCACACATACAGCTCTCCTAGAGAAGGTGGAGTCAAGGGCATTTCGTCTCATCAACTCTCCTGCTCTTACTAACTCTCTTCAATCTCTTTCTGCCCGTCGAATTGTTGTGTCACTCTCTCTTTACTATCGCTATTACAACGGACACTGCTCTTTTGAACTCTCTCGTTGCATACCTCCTCCATTGAGAAGAGCTCGTGCGACACGCCTTTCTACACATTCTCATCCTTTCTCTTAACTTAACTTTCTCTTAGACTTAACCGCTATGCTCAGTCTTACATATACTCTACTGGTAAAGTCTGGAACACACTCCCTTCATCTGTTTTCCCAACTTCCTTTGACTTGCATACTTTCAAAAGCCGTGTGTCTGGACACGTCGGCCACCATCGACCATGATAATAGATCTTTCCCAACTCCGGTGGAATTCGGTAGGCCTCTGGCCTTTGCCCACCGGAGGAGACATAAAAAAAAAAATATATATATATATATATATATATATATATATATATATATATATATATATATATATATATATATATATATATATATATATATATATATATATATATATATATATATATATATATATATATATATATATATATATATATATATATATATATATCATTGCTAACAATTTGTTTTTATGTATGTATATAGCTTCGAACTTATCTTGGAAGACCAATTTTACCAGATCCCAATGAAACTCCAGAAGAATTAGCTCATAGAGTCCAAAACTCATTGCGAGAACTCATAGAAATGCACCAAAGACTTCCTGGAAATATTTTGTTGTCACTTTTGGCCAGATTTTACGATCGACCGAAGACAAGTAAGAAGAACTGAACATTCCAAGATTTTTATTAGAACAAATATTTTGAGCTTGAAATTTATTGTTTTACTTGATTTTACTAGTCATTTGATTGTTGATATTGATTTATCGTAATTTATTTTACAACCACAAATTTTATCAAAATATTTAAATAAAATTTCCATCACGATTTTTCTAAGATCCAGTTATGAAAAAAAATAGTATTTATAATTTTTAATGAAGTTTCATGTTCGCGAAGCGCCAACATCATTTTGAAATGAAGTATTTCATTTCTTCTTTGGCTGCTTTTAAATTGCAACTTATAGTTGCGTATTTTATTAAAATTTGATGTACTTTTATAAAGCAAGATTAACAAAAAGAGAAGGAAACTCTTTCGTGGAATTTTAAACATTTGTATTTAGGTTTATTGTATCCAATAAAAATGCTTATTTTATATGTAATTTCGTAATGTAGATATCGAATTTCTAATTCCTTTCTGTTGTCGATAAATATTTAATAATAAGATTTAATTTAATTTACCATTACGTGGAAAATACTTCGATATTCATATCCAGAATACTGCACATATTTTCAGAATATAAAGTGTTATATTTTTAAATGATGTTTATTTATCCTAAAATAAAAAAAACCATACTGTAATAGATAAGGTTAAAAGAATTGAGATGTTACCAACTCTTTCTGTTAAGGATATATTCGAAAACTTTAGAGAGAATGGAGGTCAAAGAAATGGGACGATAGTTGGAGGGTTGAGAGGGATCCCCCTTCTTCGGCACAGGCTGAATAAGCACTTTTCCAGCAAGAATGGAAGGTTGAAGTAGAAAGACAGACGAAATAGTTTACCAAGGCAGGGTGCAAGCACGGAAACAAGTTTTGAGTACCAAAGGAGGGATACCATCAGGACCAAACGCCTTCTTAGTATTAAGCTCAGAAAGAGCAGAATTGACGTCTTTAAAAGAAATTTTAATTTTTGGCATAAATGAGTTGGAGGGGGTTGAAGGAAGATGAATAGCTCCGGAATCGTCTAAGATTGAATTAGAGGCAAAAGTTTGAGCGAAGAGTTCAGCTTTAGAAGAAGGTAAAACAGCAGTTGTGCCGTCGGAAAATACTAAAGGAGGGAAAGAGGAAGAAGCAAAATTAGAGTTGACATTTTTTGCAAAATGCCAGAAAGAACGTGAAGAAGAGGAACCAGAAAGATTATTGCATTTTCTACGGAGAAAGGAGTTTTTAGTGTTGCGAAGGATAGATTTTGCACGATTCTGGAATGAAATATAAGTAGCGTGAGTTTCTGGAGTTTGAAGACGACGGTAATCCCTGAAGGTAACATCTCTGCGGAAGATAGCGCGAGAACAAGCAGAGTTAAACCAAGGTTTGTTAGGTTTAGTAGAAGGGAAAGAAAATGGAATCACCTCGGTAATGCGTTCTGCACACTCCGAGGGACCCCTCTCACGGAAGCAATAATCATTCCACGGGAAATCGAAGAAGTACGACTGCAAGTCCGACCAGCTTGCGGCACCGAAGTGCCACAAACGTTTCCTTTCAATATAAGGGGGTCTTTCCTGCGGAAGACTTGAAGAGATAGAAGAGGATACAGAGATAAGAAGGTGATCGCAGGAACCCAAAGGAGGAAAGAGTTTAACAGTATAAGGAGAAGGATTAGAAGTTAGGATAAGGTCTAGAATGTTGGGTTCATCTCCAAGACGATCAGGGATACGAGTAGGAAGCTGCACCAACTATCAAGGTCGTTTTGGATAGCGAAATGGAAGGCACGTTCACCAGCTGTATCATGAGAACTAGAAGAAAGCCATTGACGGTGGTGAACATTGAAATCACCTAACATGATGATTTCAGAGAAACGAGAAGAAGAGAGAATGTGCTCTATTTTGGAGTTTAAATAGTCGAAGAATTTTGGATAGTCAGTAGAATTAGGAGATAAATAAACAGAACAAATGAATTTAGTCGTAGAATGGCAAGAGAGCCTAAGCCATAAGGTGGAAAATTCGGAAGACTCCAAATTAGAGACACGAGAACAAACGACATCGTTGCGCACGTATGCACAACAACCGCCTTTGGCTGAAAATTGAGGATAGAGACAGTAGGAGGAAACAGAATAGGGTTTGCTATCAGAAAACTCAAACATCTGTGTTTCGGTCAAGAATAAGAGGTGAGGTCTAGAAGAAGAGAGGTGATGTTCAACAAAGTGAAAATTGGAGTGCAGACTGCGAATGTTGCAGAAATTAATGAAAAAAAGACCATGCATCAGGACAAGCCTACAGCTGTGTTTTGGTGACACCAACCCCATCACCGGAGGACACCAACTTCCAAGTGGTGATGGGGGAAATGAGGGGCTATATTTGGAAGCCGCCCCCTGGGGCTTCTCCGAGGCTACTTTTGTTGAGGCCATCATTTAGTTGTTTTTCTTTTTTCTTTTCTCTCAACCCTCCAACTACCGTCATTTTCTTTGACCTCCGTTCTCTCAAATCTTCCTTAACAGGAAGATTTGGAAACATCTCGATTCTTCTGATCGCCAGTATATGGCTTTCGTAAGAAACGCTCTACAAGTGATCTTCTTTCCCTTCTCTCTGACTCTTGGTCTCCCGCTCTTCGGCATTTCGGTGAATCTTTTGCTGTGGCGCTGGACATATATCGAAAGCCTTCGATAGAGTCTGGCACAAAGCTTTGATTTCTAAACTTCCCTCTCTCTGTGATTTCACTAATTTCCTTTCCGGTCGTTCTATAGCAGCTGTTGTAGACGGCCACCATTCTTCCTTTAAATCTATTAATAGTGGTGCTCCTCAGGGTTCTGTTCTATCCCCAACACTTTTTCTACTTTTCATTAATGACCTTCTTCTATTACATCATCTCCTATCCACTCCTATGCTGATGGCTACAACCTTCATTATTCCTTCCAGTTTGAAAAACGTCCCACCCAACAGCAGTTGATAGGGTCGAGAAGGGTAACCTTACAGCAACTAACCTCTGATCTTTCTCGTATTTCAAATTGGGGCAGAGAAAATATGGTGTTTTCAATGCCTCAAAAACTCAATTTCTTCATCTCTCCACTAGACACAATCTTCCACACAACTATGATATCATCTTCGAAAATACACAACTCAAGCCTTCATCTGTTCTTAATATTCTTGGTGTTTCTTTTTCTCGTGATTTTTCTTGGAAAGATCACATTAGTTCTCTTTCTAAACAAGCTTCTAAGAGGTTGGGAGTTCTGAGGTGCCTTCAGAATTTCTTCACGCCACCCCAGTTGCTTGCTCTGTATAGGGGTGTTGTTCACCCATGAATGGAGTATGCTTCGCACATGTGTGGTGGTTCCACACATACAGCTCTCCTAAAGAAGGTGGAGTCTAGGGCATTTCGTCTCATCAACTCTCCTGCTCTTACTAACTCTCTTCAATCTCTTTCTGCCCTTCGAATTGTTGCGTCACTCTCTCTTTACTATCGCTATTACAATAGACACTGCTCTT
>SEYY01023362.1:0-27500 GCA_009176605.1 Armadillidium nasatum
TAATACCAGGAGTATCTGATATTTCTATTACTGTTGATGGAACCACGACACCAATTCCTAAAGTGGCGGTGGTTCTTATATTAGGAGGAATCACCTTTGCCGAAATTGCTGCCTTAAGATTATTAAGTGTCTCTCTTAGTACTAAAATGATAATTGCATCTACGAGCACTACTACAGGAAATTCCCTTATATCTTCTGCAGTTGGTTCGTGATATTAATTTTTTAAATATTTCTATCAGTATTTTAAATTTTTTTTATTATTGTTAAGATTTAGCTTATTGCAGTCTATGACATGTGAATAATTTTGTTTATTTATTTATTTAATTTCAGGGTAATTTTAGTTTGATGAAGATAGTTTTAGAAATTAATTAAATTTTGTAAATTATTATTATTATTATAGTACTGTGTTGAAGATAATTATTGTTTATTTTCAAAATTTTAAAGGGAAATATAGGTGTTTAATTGTTGTGTAAAAAAAAAGTTTTTTTTTTTTTTTTTTTTTTATAGAATTTTTTTCTTCTCATTTTTGTTGTTCTATTAAAGAAAGTGGGGGCGGGGGAGGGGGGGTTCGATTTGGAGAATTTAGGAATAGATTCACGTTTTTTTTGGTGGTGTGGAAAAATGTTTTGCTCACTCGTAGTCGTAACTTCTTTTGCCAAGGCTTAAATAAAGATATTTTGTTAAAGGCTTTGACAAGCTTTTATTATAAAAATTCATTCCATTATTCTTTCTTTAGGTAACATTACATAAAAATATAAAGAATTATTCTTTTTTTACTGCAAACCACAAACCTCAAATTGATTAAGCTATATCACAGATGAAGTAGGTAATAGTAGTTGTAGAATGAGATAGAGTAGTAGTAGTAGTAATCCTATGTAGTTGTAGTGGTAATTGATTATTAAAATAGAAAATTTGTCATTAGGAGCTAGAGGAAGCTTAAGACATAGTGAAGCTATTTTTTTTTTTTTTTTTTGCAATATTAGTATAAATAATGGATAAAAATATTTAATAGTAAAATTAATTTTTCAAAATTAATATTAAAATATAATCGCACAATTTACATGAAATTTCTTGTTTTAAAATTAAGGCAACTGCTGTTATGAAAAATATATATATATATATATATATATATATATATATATATATATATATATATATATATATATATATATATATATATATATATATATATATATATATATATATATATATATATATATATATATATATATATATATATATATATATATATATATATATATATATATTTAAAATATTTTTATATATTTTGTGAATGTTATTTTCCTTTTATTTTTAATTATAAATTTATTGTCCATTGCAAGCCAGGTTTACAAGTCTTTTTATCTGTAATAATTAAAAAAAATTTTATTGATCGTAACTGAAATTTTATAGGACTTAAAGGATTGAAAGGACAATGCTAATAGTCCTTAGGTGGAAGTTCAGGAAGAATAGTCTAAATTGTATGTAAATAATGAGGTGTACCCGTATCAACGATATTAGTTAAACTTTAAAGACTTCAAACCAGCTGTAAAGGCACAAAAAAAAGTTTGGATTAAGAGTAAAAAAAAGTGATAGACATCAATTTCTATATATTTATTTAAAAATACCGTATTTTCCGTAATAAAGAAGAGTAACTCTAACTCTCCCTTGGATGAGTTAGAATTTTGGATTTATCTCTGATTAAAATATTTTTTATAAGTGTTTTTATATTATATATAGTAAGAGATAAAATACGAAATTTTGATTATGAATCTACATATTTTAAATATGATTTTATTTTTTAATATATTTTCTGAGGTAGAATTAATTTCGAGCTAGAAGAATATAAGATTATTTTAAACTTTAAGGTAATTATAAATTTTAAAATTTCTGTTGTATTGGTTTGTATTTTAAGAAAATTTGATAAAGTGAATTCGTAATCCTGCTGTGTCATCATAATTTTATGGAGAATATATTGAAATTAATTAATCTTTTTCTATAGTTGGTTAATTTTTCGGTATTCACTGGTTGGGCTTCATCTCTGGTGATGGCATGGTATATTATTGTTCATATAGTACACATTCAACAGTTTTGTTTAGCTGATTTTAAGTATTTATATTATCATACTTTTTATATTTATCAGTTTAGCTACTATTTAGCGACTTTGAATTAAAATTAAGACTTCAACTTAACAGTTTGAAAGAACTTTACCGTTTTATTAAAAAGAAAATGAAATGTGTAGAGTTTTTAGACAGTAAAAGAATTGTGGCAACATTTTTAACCTTACAATTTATTCGGGGATGACTTCGCCATTAGTCTTATAGATATTATACCAACAATATCAAAAACTATCTCATAATTAAGCATGAAATTAAAAGACTGCATTCAAATTATTTTTCCTTTGATAGAATTTATTTGGGATACGCCCTCTATAGTTCTTGATTTTTTTTTCTTCTAATTAACTAAAAAATAAAACTATCTTATTCCTTGAATTATTATTATTTAAAGACATTATTTTTGGAGAATATAAGAATTTTTTTAAAAAAATTTGTTGATTGTTTTTGCATGTTAATTTTTGTGTGCATCTATATTTAAAAATATATATCCTGACATGCAATGACTTTTTCAGTTCTCTTTCCATTGAAAAAGTATTTTAAAACAATTAAGTTTATTTATACTTGGTTTAAAATTAACACATTAACGTCATACTTACTGGAAAACTTTTCAGGTAATGATTATCCATATAAAGAAAATTCTAACTGTAATTTTATAATATATATATATATATATATATATATATATATATATATATATATATATATATATATATATATATATATATATATATATATATATATATATATATATATATATATATATATATATATATATATATATATATATATATATATATATATACATAAAAGTAATAAATAATACGTCTGAAAAAAAAGTTTGAGTAAGACTAAAGCTGGAAGGACTTTCTGTAGATTAGTGGTTAGAGTGATGGGAAGTGACTTCGAAATACAGTGGTTCGCTTCCTTATCGGTGAGTTCGTTTCAAACTCAACAGATGGAGCGACTTCATTACTGAGAATATCAATTTAGTAATATACTATTAAATTTCGTGCTCGAATATGATGCATAGTTGGCGGTTAGGTTGTAAATACATTGTATGCAATAATGGTTTCGTTACCAGGGAAAATAACAGCTAAAGGCTACAGTAATTTTATTTTGAATTTTACATAGGTTTTTGCATGGGCTTTATAGGTTTCTCTATAGATTTTTCCACAGGGGATTAAAAGTTTGCCATAGAAAACCCGAAGGTAAATTCCTTATAGATCCTAAGCTGTGTCTGGTAACAAAAATACCATGGTCACTTTTGGTTTTGTCATAGGGCCCTATTGGGTTTTGATTGCATGGACCCTATGGTAACCTATTGGTTTTATCAGAAAACCGTTTTAAAAAAAAATTGAATAAGCCTCTCTCTCTCTCTCTCTCTCTCTCTCTCTCTCTCTCTCTCTCTCTCTCTCTCTCTATCTATATATATATATATATATATATATATATATATATATATATATATATATATATATATATATATATATATATATATATATATATATATATATATATATATATATATATATATATATATATCGTTAGTTCTGTTTATGAATCCAATTATTACTATTTTGCGTCTTGATCGTAATATAAATAATAGTTTTATTATGATAACTTAATCTCCCCTTTGGATCGTAGGTTCTTGTTGCAGACAACTTAAGAAAAAGCTTATTGTACATATACTTTTTTTAATTACATATTATTTAGATTCTCTGTAACGTCGAAATCCCTGAAAGTCATAAACACAGTTCTGTGGCTGCCCAACCAAAATAAATAACCGCAACTAGTGGTTAATTATCTTAGCATATATAGTATATATAAAAACAAATATGAAAACAGTACGTGTTTCTCATCATAAACAACATAAAAGGTTTATTAACTGTAATTTACATTTAGTATTACCAAAAAAATTTGAAGATGTGCCTTTAAAGTTAAAGGCTAAATTTATCTTTTAAGGTTAATTCTATAACATTGGACTTATTATATCTTCCTACTAAAAGTCCTCAGTATGAAAACTCGGAACTCCTAATGCTAAAAATCGGAACCGTTTAGTAGGTTAAAGTATAAGTTTTGTCAAATTTTTTAATGAATAAAAGCCTAACCGGTCGATCTACTCTATATCTAATAGTCAAATATTAAACTAAGCAAATTTATCCTAGGGTAGACTGTCTAGAGTCAAAGTAGTCAGTCAGCTCTAACTATTGGTTCAGAGTTTAAAATTCCACTCCCAGACATTCAAGTAAGAAAATATCTTTAAAAAAAAAAAAAAAAAAAAAAAAAAAAAAAAAAAAAAAAAAAACCTCGTTTAAAACTTTAAATATAAACATAAAGTTGTGGAAAGCATTCACTTCAATTGTGGGGTACAGCAATGAGTTTTAAAGATCTACTTTTACATATTTACTTAGTGTTTTTAAGCGTAAGCACAAGCATCTCAAACACTCGTAAACATTCATCATTCAAAAGTAGATATCCAAATTTAGAAGATATTTTGAATATGCCTTTATTAGCTTTGTCTATTTTAAAGTATATTTAAAAAAAATCATAGTAATATAAAGAAGATTAAAGGAAATATATTTTATCATCTAGCTATTTTTTCAGATTTAAGGGAAAAGAAATATGCAATTTTATGAGTTATAATTAAAACCATAAAGTAATTATAATTTAAAAATACTTTTCTCTCAATGCAATAGTTTCTCTTTCTCATAGCACAATATAAAATAGTTTTTGTAACAAAACTTTTAAGTGAATATTAACTTTTCGTTTAGTTCTAGATGTTTCGGATGTAATTTTACAAATGTTTAAAATGCATTCAAAATAAAAATTATATCCTTTATTATAAAACCAAAACTTTTTTCAAACTTTCAAAAGCTTACGTATTTTGAAAAAAATCAGGATCAAATAACCTGCGTCAAGTTTGTTATAAATATCAAAATCATTAATTTTTCTACCATTTAGTTTTTAAATTTCTGAAGAATATACGATCAAACTTTGATACGCCTATAACTACGTCAAATTTACGCACAAATAAGAGATTAATTTTATAAATTTTTAATAAAGATAATCTTGCAACCATGGAGTCCTATAATAATAAAGGTTAAGCTGATATTTTGTACTCTATGCTGGGGTAGTTAGAAATTACAGTGTGCAATGTCATTTAATCGGCAACTTTTAATGGACTATTCAAAGACGCCCTTTTCAAGCTTTGCTGCTGTCAAAACTTTGCTTTAACACGTAATAAAATCATACCATAGTTGCCAGTATATGGATTTCATTCTAGTTATGGTGGTTAATTAAAACTATTTTGCGAATCTGGTTTTATATCTAATTTTTTTACATGAGACGGTAGCATGAGTGTTACGATACAGTTGTATATACATTTAAAAGTTGTTTTTATTTAATATTTATTTTTTATTGATGTAAAATTGGTGATAATAATGAAAGGTGCCATTTGAGGGTTCTTTTGTGGATTTTTTTCTGGCAACATGTCTCAGCAAAACAAAAACAAAAAAAAAAAAAAAAAAAAAAAAAAAAAAAAAGAAAACTTTGACAATTGTCATTTATGTTTTACTTTTACGCATACGCTAAGTTGATACCGCGTTGAAATTTTATTTAGTGAAATTTATGTGAAAATTTGTTGTACATAATGAAATTATGATTGGGCTAGATTTTCTAAACTTAGCTCTATACATTTTATTTATTAATATAGTCAGCGACTTGCATTTATGCATTGCAAATCATATCAAAGGGTTAGATGATTCTATATTATTTAGGTTAACTTGGCCTGGGCAAGATGATACTCTTTTGGTATGTATGATTGATTATAACATAGATTTTGATATTTTTTTGATATAAAAAAAATTTAAAAAATTTTTGTCTTAGAATTTAGAATTTTTTTTTTATATAAAAAAAAATTAAAAATTTTTGTCTTTTTGTTTCATATATTTTATTTAATAAATGAGGTACTTCTTAAGAATAAGATGACATGTTCATCTATTAATTTTTGTACATATAAGACCCAATAGATACAGTAATTTGAATGTCAGATTTAACCCATCAATTTAGTTTTACATATCAAAGTTCTTGATATTTAAACTTATGTATTACATGTATTAATATATATTGAGCTTATACAATACTTGTAGTACGATAATTCAATGAAATTTAAGAAGATAATATAGCCTTATTAAAATGAGTATTCAATTTCTTATTATTATGTGTTCTATTTTAATGAGACAAGATATATAATGGCTAGAATAAACTTTAATAATATTTGGTTAGTTTGGTACAATTTTGAGACTATAAACTTTATGAAATAGGGTGTGTAATTAAATATATATATACAGTATATATATATATATATATATATATATATATATATATATATATATATATATATATATATATATATATATATATATATATATATATATATATATAATAGTATTGTATTAGATTATTATATATGGGCTTAGGTGTAGATTGTTTCTGACTTTTGATATTTTATATTGATATTTTTTGTCGATATTTTATTTTAATCAATACTTTTATACCTATAATTCTTGTGTACGTTAGGCCTCTTTTACGGCAAATTCTTGTGTAGGTTAGGCCTCTTTTTACGGCAACTTCGGTAGTTCAGGTTATGATAAGTCGAATTAGGTTCTGCTAGAAAAGTAAGTAATAATTGTGTCTATGTCTAGTGTAATAGGCCCGTACACCTCTAATTCCCGGCAACATTCTTGTTTACGTTAGGCCTCCGATATTTTTGATTATCGATATTTTCGGACAATCGAAAGTCAGAAACAATCTACACCTTTACCTTATATATGTTAGATAGTAATGGATCTTTTGATTAGTTAGTTATAAAGAAAAATTTTTATTCATAATAATTTTTAGTAGTTAGACTTTAGTTTTTATTAGAAACAGATATATATTAAATAGCATAACTTAAAAGGTATACTTTTAAATTGCAAATAACTTTCAATATTTAATTGTTAGGATCCAAAGTTGTATATGACAAAGTTATGTTCCAATATCCGTTTTTGAATTTTTTTTAGAAATCTAATTTTTCTCAATTCTATATGTATTTTTTAATAATTTTTTTTATGGTATTAAATCTGTATTATAATTTATTGTATTAGCGTTTCTAACAATTTTTATTACCTATTTCCAAGAATAATATAGCACACTAAAATATAAGCTACTTATATATAGCTATCAATTATTTTAAAGTTTTTAGAATTTAAATATTATTATTATTATTATTATTATTATTATTATTATTATTATTATTATTATTATTATTATTATTATTTACAGAATTCTCCTGATTATGAGAAACTTGAAATGACTACAGTGAATAATGAGAAATTTCAATGTTTAATTCCGCTAAATTATGGAGAAACCAATGTAAGTTAAGGAATGTTTAAGCTACTTTCAATATTGATATGTCTTAGTTATATGCTTATTTATATCAAAATTTTTTATTTTTACTAACTTTATATACCCTCTGTTTAGGTGCCTATATAAAATTATCCAGAGTTGGGGGAATCTTTTTAAGTTTCAGATCAATGTCAGACATAAACTGATACATTACATTTGAAAGGGTGCAAGTCAGAGGAATTTGAGTGAATAGAAGAAGAAAATGTATACCAAATTTTACCAGTAGAGCACATGTAAGAATGATCATAGGAGTTGAGTCTGGGTTTAGCATTAGAAAATTGGGTAGAGAAAGGATGAGACTGTGTGAAAAGGCAAAGTTGTTCTGGCTTATCTCAAAGGAAAGAGATGTGTGTGAGAAGAGAATTCAGAAGAACAGTGTCCATTGTAATAGTGAAATCAGGAGAATAGAGCAATTGTTTGTCAGTCACAAAAAAGATTGGAGAAAGTCATTGAGAGGATAAAAATTTAAAGTCACAAAGCCTTTGAAAGAGAACTGAATGAGTGGAATTACTCCAGATGTGAGATACATTCAATATACATGGCTTTACTTATGGATCAAACAAATGGGTCGTGTAAATAAGTTCTGAAAGAACCTCGGAATACTCAAAATATTAGAAACTTGTTTAGTGAGAGGGATAATGAAATCCTTCGAAGAAATATGTGAAAAGGAAATATCAAGAATATAATTACCAAGGAAGGCTTGAGTTGTTTGTTTTTAAAGAAGATTTTACTGTTTTGTGAAAGGTTGTTGAATAGAAAGATGAAAGAACTGAATTTTTTAGGCGTTAAAGTATGCATATTTCTTCTGCTCCAATTAGAAATACAATAAAGATCAGAGGTGTTTGTCCAGGACACCCTCTTAGCATCAGTTATTTTCTGCTGTTTGTCAGGATACCCTTTGAAATGAAAAGAGTAATAAAAGGTGGGGTATTCAACATACGAGTGGATAATTGATGTGATAGATAGTGCATTAATGAAGAAGAGGATAATAAATTTTTTTTAATTTGAAAGTTCTCATCTCGCGGGCATTGCCTTATTCTAGGAGAAGAGCTTTTCTAGGTAGTATATGCATAGGAATTGTAAGTGGGATCAAAACTTTACCTCAAGCATGTGATTCAATTACTCTACAGTTTGTGCCATGGTATATGACATATGGCACTTCCCGGAGAAACACTGCTAATTATAGATTTAAAAGATCAAGGTGGCTGTCAATAAAAGCTGCTAAAGAATGACTTGAAAGAAAATTAGAAAGATTGATAGATTTCAAAAGAGGAAATTTTAAAAATCGAAGCTTGATGCCAGACTATAAAAAGTTTTTAATATGTTTAGCACCACATCAAAAGTTTTACTAAAATGCTTAAGTGCAGAGACTCAAGGTTGAGAAGAAGGAAAGGATATATATATATATATATATATATATATATATATATATATATATATATATATATATATATATATATATATATATATATATATATATATATATATATATATATATATATATATATAGTATTGTAAGTTATTTTATATTAATCTGTTTTAATTCCTACATCTCGTATGCAAATATGTTTGATTACATTTTACCATAATCTCAGAATTTTAAAAAATTTTTTTTTTTTTAAATTATTTAGTTGTCAAGGAAACTGGCACCGATATTAATATAAATATCATAACATTTGATAATAAAATATTTTAGAATAAAACATAATTACATTTCTTAAGACTGTAAGTGGTGAAAATTTATAAAATAAACAATCACCTTTAATCACAGGGTGGTCATAGTTTTATATAAATTTTAAATAGCAAAGTAATTCAGTTTCCTTACTATTAATGTTTGTTTTTTTTTTTTACTTTTTATGTAATTTTACTTTTTCTTTTTTTTTTTTTCTGTAGGAGGAAGAAGAAAAATACACTGGTCCGAATCCCCTTCAGTTGCTGATGCCTCTTTTTAAAAATAAAGTTTGTACACTTCGGGTAAGTAGATTTTTAAAATTTTTTTTACATAGAATAAAATTTCAAACTTTTGTTCTTTGATGCTGAAATATTTCATTGCGATTATCTTTGATTTCTAAATTATGTTGAGTTTAAGTGGAGCAAGAGTGGTAGGACTTTTAAGGTGAATAATGTTTGTTGGTAATCTAAAGGCGTATAAAGATCTTGTTCATGCCTATATTAAGTTACTGCATCTTTAACTGGTATTTTGGATTGTTAATATTTATTTTTTAGTTTATGGTGAATGTATAGCTAATATTTTGGAGATTTAATTCACAAATCTAATGATGGTATGCCTCTTCTTTAACGGATCTTATTTATAAAAGTGGGAATTAATTAAAACTGTTTTTGTGGTGTTACATTTTCAAAAATTGGTGAAAACATTTAAATCATCAAAAATTGAAGGGTCATTTTAAACCGGTGTAAGCTACAGAGGCAAGTTTCACAACTTTGTAAATGATGGTTTCACGTTGTAGGTGTCACTTGTATCAAATAATTTGTTGTTGAGACGTTTATAGAAGAACTGTTCAGAACAGAAGTTGTTGGTTTTAATGAATGTCATTTAATTCAATTTACTAATGATGATGGATAGAAGAGGAAGAAATTGTACTGTTGATATTAATATAAATGACATTATTATTATTATTATTATTATTATTATTATTATTATTATTATTATTATTATTATTATTTCATTTTTCTAAGCTCGAATCCTTTTGGACCTACGAATTATGCCATGGGCAATGGATCAAACAATACCACGAAGGGAGAGAGGAGCTCGGTCAGAGGTTTCAAGATTACAGTCTTGGTCGCACAAGTTTAGAAGAACTTATTGAAAAATGTAAGAGATTTATATTGTGAATGTAATTTTTTATTTGTTGATTATTATATCATTAGATTAACAAAACCTAAATATGTAATAATCAATTTTTTAGTGTTTCATTACTGATTGATCAGTAATATGATTTATTTATTTATTGTTTTTCAGGGAATTCATTATTTGAATTGCTGAATTGTACAAGAAAGTGTTTATGGAAGCTGAATTTCTAAATAGAAGTTCACTTCCAGGACTAAGTGGTCATTATTTACATATATCTGTTGAGTAATTGTCATTAATTGAAAGGTTTTACAGTATTGAATTCAAGATACTAAATTGTGAACTATTCCACAAAATAAGATTTTATATTCTGAAATATGACCAATTTTTTATCATTTAGGAAACATTTTTTTTTTTTTTTTTTTTTTTTACTTTATTTTTATTATTGTTATAAACTGAACACTCGTTATTTTGTTTCATTTTTTTTATTATTGTTATAAAGATTAAAAATATGCAAATTGATTTCGTACCATTTTTTTTTTTTAAGCTAATGAATTGGATGATCTTCTCTCTACAAACCCAAAAATCGAAGTTCCACAAACGAAACTTGAAGGAGTTACAATGCCTTATTTTGCTGTCAGTTATTCTGACGGGACGTTATGTGATCTGACGGGGAATCCAAGAGTGACTAGAGTGTTATATGTGTGTTATGAAGAAGGAAGGCATTCAGTCTACAGCATAAAGGAAACATTTACCTGCGAGTATGAAATTATTGTTCTGTCATCCCTTTTATGTCAACATCCTGCATATAGGTAAGCAAAAATCATAATTTTATACAGTATAAAATTGCACTATGGCTTTTTTTTTCTCTCTCTCCATGATTTACTATAACAGTTGAACTGAGTGCTTTATTGTATTTTTACTTACTAAAGAAAAATACTACTGCATTTGTTATTGCTGTATCTGTTGCTGCTGCTGCTGCTATATCTGCTGTTGCAGCATCTGTTATATCTGGTACATCTGCTGATGAGGACACTGGCGCTGAATCAAACGCAGATGCGGATACAGACGTAGAAGCAGTAAGAAACTCGCAGACGCAGACGCATTGCCTATGTAGTTATAGAAGGAGGCGTAGATGTAGATGCACAAGGAGAAACAGATGCAGACGCAGACAAGCAGATGTAAATTCAGACCTAGAAGCAGACAAAGATCCAGACAAGAAGTAGATGGAGATGCAGATACAGCAGAAGCAGATGCAAACGAAAAAGCAGACACTGATACAGAAGTAAGTGTTGACATGGTACAGATGCAGATGTAAATGAAGAAACAAACCCAGATGCGAATGGATACGCATAATCAAACGCAGATGCAGATGATGTAGACGCAGATGTAGAAGCAGACTCAATAAGAAGACAGCAGCATATGCCTCAGCAGACGCAGACCCAGATACAGCAGAAGACAGACACAGACGAAGTAGCAGAAGTAGATACAGACGCAGATGCATAAGCAGAGACAGATATAATGCAGACGCAGATGAAGACGATGCAGAGCACGCGTAGGCGCCGAAACAAATCCAGATGCAGAAGCAAAAACTGATCCAGTAAGAAGCGTACTCGTCAACAGATGCCTCAGCAGACGCAGATGTAATATCAGAAGACAGACGAAAACGTAGATGGAAATGTAGACACAGAAGCAGCAGCAGGGGCAAACGCAGGATCAGACGCAGAAGCAGATACCGATGCCGATGCAAAAACAATCATTTACAGACGCAGATTTAGGCGCATGCAGACGCAAATGTAGATTAGGAAGTAAACGCAGATGCAGATAAAGATGAAAAGCTGATGCAGACGCAGGCGTTAAAGCACAGATGTAGACGTAGCAGAGGCAGTTGCAGACATAGATGCAGACGCAGCAATAAGGGCAGAAGCAGATAAAGATGCAGACGCTGAAACACGCAGAGGCAGACGCAGATACATCTGCATATCCAGGTACAAGCATTATATGCAGGTGCATGCATCTTACAAAGGTGAATGAGTCTTACGCAGGTGCATAAGAATGCACGCATCTTACTCCGCTGCATACGCAGGTACATGCATCTCACATGCGCAGACATCTTACGCGAGTGCATACATGTTAATGTAAGTTCTTCCACGGGTGTATGTATCTTACGCAGGTGCATACATCTTACCCAGGTGCATACCCTGGCTCATGCATCTTAGGCAGGCCTACTCATTTTACGCAGCTGTGTAAGGTGCAAGCATCATATGCAACCGCATACACAGGTGCATAATCGCATGCAACTTACAGAGGTGCATACACAAGTACATGCATCTTACGCAGGTTCATATATAGTTGCATGCATCTTTCGCAGGTTCACATGTAGTTGCATGCAACTTACTCAGGTGCATACATCTTATGTAGGTCCATTTAACTTATTCATGTACAATCATCTTACGGAGGTTCATGTACTGTATCGTACGCAGGTGCATGTATCGCTTAATAGATACATGAATCTTACGGAGGCACATGAATTTTACACAGGTGCATGAATCTTATTCAAAAGCAAACGCAGACGAAGGTGCGGTAGCAGCTGCAGACTCAGAAACAAGCTGAAGTGGATGCAATAGCAGCTGCAGACTCAAAAACACTATGAAGTAAATGCAGATACAGAAACTGCTGATGCTGCGTCTTCTGAAGGATATGCTTTAGCGTCTAGAGGTGCGTTTGCTTCTGCATCTATTGCGACAGAATCTGTGTTTTGCGCCTAAATTTGTTTTTGCTACTGCGTTTGCCTCGTTTGCTGGTATGCGGGTACTTCGTCTGCATCTGAGTCTGCTGATGGATATGCGCAAGCGTCTACAGCTACCTCTACTTCTGGGTCCGCATCTGATTCTGTGTTTGCTTCTGCATCTGCTTTTTCTGATACTTCGTGTTTGTTTGTTTCTCCAACTTTGTTTGTCGGTTTGCTGGTACATCATCTTCATTTTCGTCTGCTTCTTCTGTATTAATAATGTATCTCAGATGGGAAGCATGGAAAAAATTTTCTAGCTACTTTCTTAAAGCATCGAAAATGAATTTAGAGGTTAAAATTCTCATTGGTATCAAAATCATCATTTTTTATGGCTTAGTATTTTTCAAATTGGAAGAAGGTAATTATCGGGTTTAAATCCATTTAAAGAGAAGGAAAAATTAGTATTATTTCTGACGGTAGATTATGAAAATTTATTCAAATAAGTAAATTTGCTGCTGCTGATGTATCTTTGCTGAAGCATCTGCTTCTGTGCTGCTGCATCTGATGGCGCATCTGCTGTCTTTGCATCTGAATTTGATGCTTCTGCTGCATTTGCATCTGCTATTTCTTCTGTTGCTGATGTTGCATCTGCCGATGTTGATGCATCTGCTGCAGCATATGCTACTATATATGTTGCTGAATCTGCTGCTGCATTTGTTGCATCTGCTATATCTGCTGCTGCATCTGCATTTGCATCTGCAGTGAGTGTTGCTACTCCATCTGTAATATCTGCTACTGCATCTACATCTACTTTTTTTTTTTTTTTTTTTTTTTTTTTTTTTTTTTTTACAGAACGCCACCACTCACGGGCAGAGCCCTTTTCAAGGAGGGGGCACTGGTACTGCTTCTGCATCTGCTGCTGAAGAAAAAAAATGGCCGTAAATTAAAAACCATGCAATATAAGACCTTTTTTTCAGTAATTGAAAATAATTATTATTATGATTATTATTATTATTATTATTAAAGAATTTTAAGTATACTAAAAAAATGATTGTATTATAAACTTATATTCATATTCTTGCCAGATAATTTTTACATAATAATTTTATTTATGAAAGGAAAACAGAGTCAGCAAAAATGTGGTATATTTGATTGTTCTTTTTTTCTTCTTCTACCTTTATTAAAAGTCCCATAAACACCACCTACTACTACTACCACTACTACTACTACTATTTTTTTTTTATTTAAAGACCTCAAGATGTGCCTCAAACGAATCTTCATTGCATCCCAATGCAGGAAGGAACGAAACGTCCTAAAGATCTTCTTCATTTAGAAGCGGAAAGTTTAAAGCTCCGAACCCATGGAACTGTTGTAAGATATTATTATTATTATTATTATTATTATTATATATTCCATTTTTATCCATTTTTCCTTTGTATCATCTCGGTCATATTCTTTTGAGCGAAATATTTAAAAAAGTATATAACCGTGGAATAAAGGTAGTAATTTACTCTCGTGATTGAAAACGCTGGCTCGATCCCTCGTTAGGATAATAGGTAGAAATTACCTACAGAAGTTCCCCTCCTCGAATAGGGCAATCTTGTGAAATTAGTTTTTAAATGAAATTGAACTTAATTTTTTTTTTTTTTTTTTTTTTAATCAAAGCTCCAAAGGTTCACTCAACCTTATGCTCTGATTTTAAGAAATTTTATACGGCTTAAGAGAGATTGCATTCTAGTGTTAAAATTAGTTCCTATTAGATTTTTAGAGTTCATATTAGTCTTATATAAATTTATTATGTAGATATAAGAACGAATTATATTAAAAAAATAAAAAATTTTATTATTATTTTTAGTTGGGTGGCGATATTTCTGGTGGTTCGCTTCGTATTTCTGTGATTGACGAAGGCTCCGAAGAGGCGGAAATATTAAGGGACTTTTCTCCTGAGGAAGAGTCAGAAACCCGAAGGACTCCTTTTCCACCACAGCCTTCTATGGATAGGAAATTAGTGGAAGACTTCCTTAATGGAGATTACTGTTTGCAAGGTGTAAGTAATGTATCATAGGAGAAGGATCTTTTTTTTTTTTTACTTGTATTTAATCAGTAAAATCAACATATATTTCAGTTATAATTTAAGCCTAGATTGTTTCTTCTCTCTAAGGATGTAATAAAAGATATTCTTCTTACAATTGCTTTAGACTAGTGACTATTTTCACTGCATAATTGTTTCCACATATATTTTTTTATTTATTAAAGTATCTTAGTAAACGAAGATGCATTTTCGATACCTACATTCTTACCGTCATTATCAGTATATCTATTAGTTTTTTTCCATTTGGGTTAATTACTTTCTACCATAAACTTGCCACTTTTATTGTAAATTGTTTTAAAAATATAATGATCGCATGTAATATATTTATTACAGGGCTCTGGCTGGTGGAAATACGAATTTTGCTACGGGAAGTACGTGCAACAATATCATGAAGAAAAAGATGGTTCAAAGTATTCCATAAGTTTGGGTATTTTTGAAATTGATCACCACAAAAATTGGATTAAAGAGGTATGTATGTATGTATGTTTTTTTTATTACGTAGTACAAAATGTGTAAATAAAAATGTTGACTGCTTTTGTTGAAGGAAAAAATTGGTACCGTCGGTATACCTTGCCTAGTACGGCTTTGATTGGTCAGATCTCACTATAGTCCGTCCCATTAATTAATAACATAATTTAAAATTAGTAATTTTTTTATAATAAAAAAGTGAAAAACGTGAGCATACTTACAGCTCAGAGTCTATATTTTACGATAACTGCGCTAGACACGCATTGTTTTCTATTCAGTATTCAATTAGCCACGCTACATTTAATTAAGTTGTGTTATTTATTATTTTCAATTTTTTAAAATTATGATCACCCCCTTTTTTATATGAAGAGAAGGGGCCCCAAGAAGAAACCAGTACAAATTTCAATATTGCAGTTTTTTTAGTAATAAAAAATGAAATCTTTAAATATTTTATCGTTCAATAATACATTAATAAAAGCTTTTAAATTTATTTATCTTTTAAATTTATTTATCATTTTAAAATTCATTATATTTTATTATTCATTTCAAGCGTGGAAATCATCATTAATGCAAACATCGATAATCGAAAAAAAATGCTGACGAAAAAATTATTAGAACCAATTATCATTTTTCCTTCCTCGAATTGTCCGGTTTCAAACAGTCCGGGATGTTGCCGTAACCAATTAGCCGGACTGTGAGGTATACCTGTACATGTTTACACAGAAGGTTCTCTAAAATCTACCAATTCAAAGGGATCGATAAGGAGAGCAATTGAATAATTACTCTAAAAGACTTAACATGGAACATGAACATGTTTATGCAGATTTTTATTAGAGGTGCAGCGTAGAGTAAGCCGAGAAGTTCAGTCACTGAAAATATGTTTCGTCTAAATTATCATTGTTCATCATAAGTATTTTTAAACATGATGCTTCCCAATGTATTGAAAACAATTTGGAACTGAAAAGTGTTTATTTAAATTAAAGTGAAAAAAAGTATAAAAAGTGTTACAGTACTGCAGTGGAAGAAACATTTTTCCTGAAAACTCCTTCGTTGAACCCAACGTAAGAAATTAAGGATATATTGCAATTTGAAACGATAGGAGAAAATGACAAATGGAATGGCAGCTTTGGTACTAACCGACAATATTTTAGATAAAGAACTGGGCGATATCAGTAAAGTGGTTTTCTTCACCGCCATTTTGATTACTAAACAACTCCAAAAGAAATAAACAATATTTTTGGGTAAACGATTTTAAAGGGACAAGAGGAGGATGGAATAACCAAGGCTTTTTACAGAAGTTCGAGTCTATTGGAAAATATATATATATATATATATATATATATTATATATATATATATATATATATATATATATATATATATATATATATATATATATATATATATATATATATATATATATATATATATATATATATATATATGGTCATTGTAATGACTATAAGATTTTGAATAATAGTATCGTTACATATGTTCCATCAACATTTTAATATATTTGCTTTTATATATTTCACTAAAAATTTTCTTTTAAACTAGTAATTGTTTATTCCTAACTTTTCAACCAGTCTTTTATTTAATGTTTTTATTTTTAATTTCTGAGAAAAGGAGAAAAAAAAATGAACCCTTTTTTATTTTTTAGCATTCCAGCAAAAAATTCCGAGATGGAAAGACGCAAGTTTCTCATTTTTACTCCAATGGTGATTATTGCGATCCTGTTTCCAAGCCTCGACAGGTGGAAGTGCGACTCAAATGCAAAGAGGCCCTAAGGTAGGAGGCTCGTGTTGGTGTTAATTATTGTACAGCTTGAATGAAATAGGCGAGACAGTGTAATATTTAAATGAGCAATTATTTGGAACATTTCCCAATAATAAAAAATGCTTTTCTAATTAAGTTTTCGTTAGGCATCTTGAGAAGTACATTTGGGTATTTGATGTTGGGGTTTTTAGCCCCTGTGATTGTACAGAATAATAATAGTTGCCAACTGTACAAGGGAAACTACTATGAACTAGGGTTGTGACTCTGCATGGTTTTAATTAATTAAATGGTTATTTTTTTTTTTTAGTCATTTACACAATTTACAGAACTAATGTTATTACAATTTTTAATGTTTTAAATTAGAATTTAAAGTTAGTTCATTAACATAAGCCGTACTCTAGCGAGCTTTTGTAAGAAGCTCCACCCATTTGTGTTCCGATTATAACTATCGGAAATTACAAGGTGAAATTTTTTAACAAAAAAAATATATATATTTTTTTTTAATTATAAATATAAAATCAAATCTTTTGTCTCTCAAGCAAAATTAGGAATGAGTAAAACACTATCAAGGTTTTATTTTACTAAAAAAATGTCAATCTACTTATATATATATAATAATAAAATTTATATTTTTTTTTCTTATAGCTTACATGATTATATTTATAGGTGAGTTAAACCATTGGTTATGGAGTGATGAAATTAAATACGAAAAAAAAAAAATCTTATACTTATTTGTACAGTAAAAAATAATCTTCCACATAAGGTTTTTTTTGTTTTTGTTTTTCTTTCTTTTTAAAGCCCAAATTCAGTGACGTTGTACCTATTGGAGCCAAAAACTTGCGAATACGTATTAGGAGTGGAAACGCCCATAATTTGCCCTTTGCTTCAAAATGCCGATGAGTTTGGTCTATTCTCTCTGGATGAACCTATGGTAAGTAAAAAAAAAAATTAATAATAATCATTATACTTTAAAAGCTTGAACAAAGTTTATGAGAAAGCACTTTATAAATATTAAATAATATATTTAATCTAACGTGAATTGTTACTCTGAAATTTTCTCAATTATTCAGTTAGATTAGTCCCCCAATCTTTAAATTAATAAAATAAATGGTAGTGGTGGTGATTTTGTTTTCATTTGAGAACAATTTGAAGTTAAAAGCCTAAAATTATTGAGAAATTGCTGACACTACAAATATAGTCCATTGATAAACTGATTTATTGCATTAAAAATTCATTCTCTTTCAGGACCTAAATGTTGGTACTGATATTATTAACGATAAAGAACCAGTTAAAGATGTTGATGTAACGATTGAAGATGTAGTAGTTCAAGATACAAGTACAACCAGTGGAAATGAAGTTGTTCAAGATCCAAGTACAACCAGTAAAGATGAGACTAAAGATAAAAGTACTACCAGTGACCATATCGAAAATTAAAGGCAAAAACCAGATCAAATCAAGGTCATATTTTTAATAATAACAGATATTATCCCCTTGTAGTATTCCATAAGCATAAAAAATTTATTTATTTACATTTTCATTGCAAGTCTTTCACAATAATAATAATAAATGGTGTGGTGTGTGTGTCTGTGTGATTAATGATTTTTCTCTCAAGTGAAATTATATAATTTATGTTGGGTTTCTATTTTAATAAAAAATAATTTATTTTTCTAAACCTCGTTATTATTGATCCTATTGTCTAATGTCTTATTTTAAGAAAGGTAATTAAAGAAAAATGACTTACCTTAAAAATTAAATAATTACAATAAATAACCAGCATCACTGTTTCTTAAAACTTTTTAGAATTGGATAAATATTATCAAAAGCCTCGTATATTTCTTGCTTAATTTTAGCTCCTGAAATAAAAAAAAAAAAAAAAAAAGTTTTAAAAAATTTAAAAAAATAAAAGCATCCGACTGTATTAAATCACAAAAGTTAAAAGTAGAATCAAGAGTTTTATAATTAGTTAATATTCCATTTAAACAGATTATTAACTCTGGACAAAAATTTATATGAGTTCTTTTATCCCATTCCCTAAAATATTTTATATTTGTAAAGACAAAAAAAAAAAGATAAAAAATTTTTTTTAAAAATAATATGTTCAAAAGTGGCAGAACCATTTCACACAAGAAAGAATTGCAATGATGTGAATATAAAAGAAACCTTTTAATTGAGGTTATAAACCCCCCCCCCAAAAAAAAAAAAAAAAAAAGGTTGGGGTCAAAAACTGGAAAATTTTCAATACTAAAATGAAAGAAAAGTTCAGTAATAATAATTCTTGTATATTCTTGCAAAATTATTATTAGTCAAATTACCTGTAAGTACTACTTTTCCTGACACAAAAATTAGTAGCACAACGCGGGGCTTCACCATTCTGTAAATAAGACCAGGAAACAGTTCTGGTTCATAACTGAAAATAAATAAAATACCAAAATAAAAGTACAGTATAAATAATCCTTATTTAAAATTAACTATTACCATGTACTAGACCAATCTTTATGATACAAATAATAAAACAAAACAGATACAACACTAATAAATATTTAAAGATTTTCTATTAATAAAGCTGCTCCCCAAATAAATATCTCCCCCCTCCCCCCCAAAAAAAAGGGGGTTTCTCACCTGCTAAACTGACTGTGAGTCAAAACGAGTCCTTCAAGTCTTATGGCAAACTTGACGTCGCAACTCCCAACCATATTCTGAATTTTAAACTCTATAAACTTGGCCTAAGGAAATATATATATAAAATATTAATATATTATATGTATATATAATATATATATATATATATATATAATATATAATATAATTATATATATATATATAATATATATAATATATATAATAATATATATAATATATATATATATATATATATATATATATATATATATATATATATATATATATATATATATATATATATATATATATATATATATATATATATATATATATATATATATATATATATATATATTATATATATATATATATATATATATATATATATATATATATAATATATATATAATATGCACTTCCCTTTTATAAGTAAATTCAACCTGTCAACCAACTTATAAAATACAGATTTTAAGTCAATAATAAAATTAAAAACAATTATAATGATTACGTATGGAATGTTATTAAATTGAAATGACATTAAGATCTTAATGAAAAATCTTAATACTAGAGGAAACCAAGTAAAATTTTAAATAAAGAAGCTAATACTAAGAGTTCCATTACATTATAATTATACACTCCTCCCTTCACCTTCAAAAGAGACTGTGTCCTTCTATTTCTCACGGTAGACGTATATTTAATTCTTAATTTTTATTTAAAACAAGAGTTCTCTAATATACTTACGGGGAAGCCCAGTTTTTGTACAATTCTTGCGTACTTCCTCGCCGCAAGCCTTGACTCCTCCTCGCTCTTCGCCCCTGTGCACACCATTTTTCCTGAAGAAAAAATAAGGGCGGTTGTCCTTGGGTCTCTTATCCTCATTATAACAGCAGCGAAACGTTTGGGATTAAATTCTGCATTACGAGCGTGAAGGGCTATCCTTTTCAGATCGAGTTTGCAGCCTAAATTTACTGTAGATACGATGTTCCTACAAAAAGGAATTACTATTATTAGAGAATAATACGTGGAAAGGATGGAGGGAGAGGTTTGTAAAACTTGAATTTGATTACATCAATAAAGCTTATGTGAAGATGTCATTTGCCAGATTTGTAAGTCAGGTAAGATATAATTGAGAAGGGAGAATGAATTTGAACATACTGAGCAGTCACAACACTAATCTCTTGGCAATGATTGTTAGTTGTGAAATTTTGAATAGAAAGGAGAGAGAGAGAGAAACAACAATTTTGAGGTCAGTGTTTTTCACCTATTGCATAATTTGAATGGGTAAACAATTAATCAGATTGGGTAGAAACTACTAGCATTCCATAATGATATTATGAATATTACTGTCAACTCACTGGAGTTTTGGAATAATATCTGGATCGGCTGGAGTCATTGGATTTGTTGAGCCAAGTATTCCTGGACTTGTAACGGACCCAAACATTCCAGATGCAGATCCATGAGGCCCTCCAATACTGGGAGACATTAAGTTCTGCAAAAAGTTTTTAAAATTTACAAAAACAATTAAAAAATTATGTTGTACCCTATTTAAAATACAATAGAGATAATAATTTTGACAAAGATTGTATAAAACATTCTTAAACAGAGAGAAAAATAATAATAATAATAAAAATAATAATTTTTCACAAAAGTAAAGTCGTGAAAAGGAAATGAAATCAATACCAATAATTCAGTAGAAAGTATACTTGCTAATTACAATACAAAAATCATTCATTACCTTTATTTTCCCGATAAAAAGTATGTAAAATATTCTCATTTATATAAAAAATATCCCTACACAATTTTAAAAATGAAAAATAATACAATTCCATACATTTTACTAAACATTTATAAATTTAACTCGTATTTAAATTTACTTCAAACACAAAGCTAATATTGATATAAGTTTAAAGAACTTACTGTTACCTGGGACTGCATTAAACTATGAGGTGTCACTCCACCTCCAAAAGTAGGTTGCTGCTGCTGTTGTTGCTGCTGCTGCTGCTGTTGTTGTTGCTGCTGTTGCTGGTGTTGGATAGATTGTTGTTGTTGTTGCTGTTGTGCAGATGGTAAAATCATTTCTTCTTGTTCTGGATGATGCATTGGTGTCCCAATGCTGGGAATGCTAAATCCAGGGGATGGGAGCATATGATCCATTTTTGCTTTGGTATTGGTTCGGTATTACCAATTCTAATACTTCAGATTCAAGGAATCTGCTATGTGATTAGTATATCCAAAATAATAGTAATACTAATATTAATTTATTCCTGAAAGTATAAACAAAGTAATAGTTTCCTTATAGGAACATAGGAACATAGGAAAATAGAGACAGTTAGAAGCCACAAGGGCCTATCGAGACTGTCCCAGTCCAAACAAATAATAACAATACTAATACATGCACGAAAGACTAGGTCTATCCCATCCCAGTTATCAGTTCATTCATGCATAGTCATGCATAGATAAAAGAAAAACTAAGCCCATTACACATGCAATATTCAATGAACCATCACCCACTACAAAAAAAACTGCCGTTAGGCTTAGTCATAGGTTGATCTGTTGATCTAAAAATTCATATATACCTGCCAATTTGGCTTAGTCAAGTTATTCTATATAATACCTAAACCATCCATATATCTATCTAGCCCCTTTTTAAATTTGACAAGAGAATCACAGTCAACAATCTCTTGTGGCAAGTCATTCCAAAAATTAACAACTCTATTACTGAAAGAGTATTTTCTTAGATCGAGATGGCATGGCTTCTTTTTAATTTTCTTATTATGTCCTCTAGTTACTCTTCCATGGTCCACTATGAAGTATTTTTCAATCTCTGTATTACTGTCAGATGCAAATATTTTGTAAACTTGTATCATATCCCCTCTGAGAAATCTCCTTTCAACTGAGAACATTCCTAACTCCTTCAACCTCTCTTCATAGCTCTTATTTTCAAAGCCAGAAATCATCCTTGTTGCTCGACGTTGTACTCTCTCCAGCATATCCACGTCTTTTCTTAAATGAGGAGCCCAAACTTGTGCACAATACTCTAATGCTGGCCTGACATAGCTATTATATAGTTTGCTTATAACCTCTTTGCTCTTGTAAACTACATTGCGGTTAATTATACCTAACATCTTATTAGCTTTATTCCTTGCTTCCAAACATTGATCACCCACCTTCAGATTACTGCTAATTATCACACCTAAATCCTTTTCTTGGTCCACAGTCTCAAGCCAATCCCCATTCATTTCATAATTAAATCCTTCATTTGAGTAACCTACATGAAGAACTTTACATTTTTTACTATTAAAGTTCATTTGCCACCTCTCTGCCCAACCAAGAAGTCTATCTAGATCACCTTGAAGCTTTATGCATCCATCATTATTCCTCACTGAGGTAACCACTTTGGTATCATCAGCAAACTTAGAAACCTTGCATTTAAGACCTTTGTCTAAATCATTTATATATATAAGGAACAAAAGTGGTCCCAGCACAGAACCTTGTGGTACCCCACTCTTCACCGTTTCCCATAATGACTTATTACCATTAAGTAATACACACTGCCTTCTGTTCTTTAACCACTCTTTAATCCAATTGTGTACCATTCCATCTATACCACACTGTGACAACTTTTGCATCAGCCTAACATGGGGTACCTTATCAAAAGCTTTGCTAAAGTCTAAATATATGACATCAACTGGATCACCCCTGTCTATACATTCAGTAATATATTCCATAAATTCTAGTAGATTTGTCTGACATGATCTACCCTTTCTAAAGCCATGCTGGGAGTTATATAGTATCTTGTTATCATCTAAATGCTTCTCTATATGACTTTTCAGTAACTTTTCCAAAATTTTCACAACCAGAGATGTTAAACTAACTGGCCTATAGTTCCCTAAATCTTCTTTACTACCTTTTTTTAAATATGGGCACCACATATGCCGTTTTCCAGTCCTCAGGTACCTCTCCAAAAGCAATAGATCGCTTAAAAATCAAATACAGTGCCTTTGCAATACTGCTACTCCCCTCTTTTAGAATTCTACCATACACACCATCCGGACCCGCTGCCTTATTTGGGTCAATATGTTCTAGTAAGGATGCGATTTCATTTAACTCAATTTGAAATGTTGTACACCTATTCATTACATGTATACTAGAACTATTACTCTCTAAACTGCTATCCAACCTTTCCTCAGTAAACACTGATGCAAAATAAGCATTGAAAATATTAACCAATTCCTTATCTGAACTTACTAAATTCCATCTAAGGATAAAGGATAAAGGATAAAGGATAAAGGATAAAGCTCCAAAAATTGACCTGAAGAGTGTAAACTTTTATATGTACAAAATTATGCAGCCTGGTGGTTAAGAACTAACAATAATAGTAGTTTGTAATTTCTTTATAAGTGAGAAAGTGAGGTATGTTCAAGCCTACAGAATTTCAAGGACGTCAAAGAGAAAAAAATTATTGGTTCAAGATATAGTATCAAAGGTCACGAGCCCATATTATGCTTCTGAAAAAACATCATTCAATATAGTCATGCGGATGTTAGTCAAAATTGGGTGAGGTGACAGACCAACTAGCATTGTGGAGAATTGATGAAAGTAAAAGTTACTTCTAATCTGAATACTAGTCTTGCAAACCTTGTCAGCACAAAAACAGTGAGGAGAGAACAATAAGTGAATATTCATGTGCATGCTGCAATTACTAAACCTTTTGTAAATGACATGAATGTTAGAAAAGTAGAAAGTATTGCAATATTTGTAAGGATTGAACTACTGAACAATAGAAGATGGTACTTTCATCAGATAAATCAACCTTAACACTATTCCAAACCTCCAGCCAAGTTTAAGTGTGGAGAACGCCATCCTAGGAATATGATCTTAACTGTCTTATGCCACAGGTTAGGCATGGAGTATATTCTCTCAAGGATTGGGAGGCCATATCATTGTATTATTAACAATGCATGATAATATATATACCAAGGATTATATACAAATTTTGAGGTGACCAGGTTAATGCAATAGTGCAGAGATTGTTTCTTGGGGTTGGCACCATTTCCCAAGATAATAAGGAACCAATTTATTCAAGAGTGGAACATTGCTCATTGATCATTGTCGTCATATGCCTTTTTATTATAATTTAAGGTTTTTGATATATTTAATGTACAAAAGTAGTCTTTCATGCTTCCCTAGACTCAGTTTAATTGATATATATATATATATAAATATATATATTATAATATATATATATATATATATATATATATATATATATATATATATATATATATATATATATATATATATATATATATATATATATTTATATTATTTTTTTATTTTTGCAAAATAAAACTTTGAAATTTTATTTCATGTATAGTTATGTGGATAAGTTAATAAAAATTTATATAATATAAAGCCAAAAATAATTTTATAGAATTAAGAAGAAAAAATAAGATATTGTATATTTTTATAATTTTGAAAGTTTTAGTTCTTATAATTAAGAATTTTTTTTATCAGATATATGGCTGGATAATAGTACTATCCAGCTTGATAGACGGATATTAATAAAAAAAAGGCCAGATAGGCTGGATATCCGTCCTCTCCCTTTTATATATATATATATAATATATATATATATATATATATATATATATATATATATATATATAATATATATATATATATAATATATATATATATATATATATATATATAATAAAGTTATAAATATGCTACTAAAACCAAAAAAATAATTAAATTTTTTTTTTTTTAAATAAAAAAGTTCACATCTCACAGACATTGCCCTATTTATGGAGAGGAACTTTTCTAGGTAGCATATACCTAAGATCCCCAAAAAGGATTGACCTGGAATCAATTACTCTACCATTTGAGCCATGGTAGACAGCGAATGATTGTACTTATTACTTTTTGTTTTTAAAATTTTTTGGTTTTTAATACACAAAATTGTTTTGCACACCATAATTTATAAAAAAAAAAATTAGGCCCATTATTTCAGACTATTTCATTTTATAGTTTCATATATTAATAAAATAAAATAAAATAAAATAAATCCCCCCTCCGAGTATAACCTTATTTATATTTTTAATTGCAAATGAAAGTCATTAATGAGTATTCTTAGTATTAAACATATATATCTTTGGTATAAAGAACAGATTATTACTTCAATAAATAATGTTACAGGCCTCTTCAATACTTTTTATTGCATTTATCTTTATTTTAATGCAATTGCAGTGTTCTCTGCAAAAATGATCAAAACTGGTTATCAGGGCCTTTTTCACTAAACAATTACCATTTATAATTACTCTAAGATTTAATTTTATTGGTAAAGGTTAAGAAGTTGTCTAACCTTCAATATATGAAAATATCGATATATAAATACAAATTTTTTGATATTCGTATTATTATTATTATTATTTAGCTTTCATTTCATTTATACCTATTAATATTATACTTAATTTATAATGGTATACTTAATTTGACTTATCATAACGAATGAAAGAAATTTGCCATGTGATACAGGCCTAACCAATAGATAGAAAAATCAAAATATTGATTTAAAAATATTGATATACAAGGTCAGAAAACTTTTTAACCTAAGCCAATTTTATTAACGAATCAATTAACTAACTTAGGAAGTCTACAAGTTTTTAAAAATGCCTAGGGATAGGCATATTTTTTCTAATACAATTTTTTAACACACAAGTTTCTTAAAATCAGTTCCAATGTAGTTTATTGTAAATTTGAATAGCTTTTGGTAGAAAAATAATAGGGGGCCTAAACCAGAGCCTAGGCTTAAAGTTCGTAAAACAATATTCGGAAAATAAAGAAGGGTATTCCAGATCATTCTATCTATCGAACAGTTATTATTCAATTTTGTTTTGAATGCATTCGCATTAGTTTATTGTTGGATTAAAAATAGTCAAAATTAACAGCGTCCTAATTCAATATATAACACAAATTACACAAATATAATCAATAAAATAAAAAATTACTTCTATATAACTTTACAACTTTTGTATCCTTCCCTTGGCAGTTGGAACATGGAAAATCAAAGTTTGTGGAAAATACACAAAACCAAAGTAAAAATATATAAAGTAATGAAACGCAATGTTATAAAATTCTATAAAACTGTACTTTGCGCGATCCGTGACGTAGACGTTTGATTTCAAGAACTTTCGTCTTCCAGTCTGTAATTTTTTTATTGATCAAAATTTACTCACATTCTACGATCTGTTTTATCCATTAATTATTGTGTAAACTTTGAATCGATTTACATCAAAGACTACATCTAATGAACTTTGCAACAATTTTTCGGTGGATGATGATTTTTATTACGTCACTACCATCATCTTGGTCGTGTTTTCTATAGCGTTTATTTAATTTTACATAGTTTATTTGAATTTTAAAGACAAGTGGGTAC
>SEYY01023362.1:32500-38161 GCA_009176605.1 Armadillidium nasatum
ACATTGTGTGATGAACCTTTTAAAAAATAAAGTTGTCATAAGCTTAAGATATAATGAATTTTTATCCCATGTAACCCAAGTTTACATGAATAATAATTTACCAGGTTAATAGTAAACGTAAACTACCTTGCCTAATATTTGTAACCATTATTTTTTTTTATATATATATATATTTTTTTTTTTTGCAGTGTTAGTATGCATTTTTATTCAGAGATGAAGCCGTAGTACTTATATGTAAAAGTCTGAAACAAAAGGTTGTCATCAATAGTACCAGATGAAACAATGAAAACTACTCACACGCAGATGTTCCGAAGCAACTTGTCCTAAAGTTTTGGCAAAGCCGGAATTTTTGAAGTTATAAGTTTCGGGTGTTGAGCGTTTCAAATCTTCGATAAAGGTTTCGGGAAGAGGAATTGGCTAAAATGATAATAAAAAGTAACAGTTAAACATCATTATTACTTTATTTCAATGCACAATAAAGATATTCCCACATAAATAAAATTTAATTTTCTTATCAGTTATATCTAGAGAAAATCTCTCTTGAGAAAATACTGTACCTGTGTAAACGTGTGTAAAATGATATCATGCCAAGGATCATCCAATAAAAGAAGACCCATTTCCACCCAACTGAAACAAAAAAATAATAATAATAATATTTTAAAGAGGGAAGAAGTTTCTCCTAGTACCCTGACATAATATCAACGCGATGTTAATTTCCAATTCACTTCTCCGTCAGTGGAAAACCAAACAGTACCTTAAACCCTTTGTTCACATGACTAAAATCTATTTATTTTCCTGCAAAAGCTAATCCACATTTTATCTTCTGTTACCGAATGAAAGAATGGATTAACATTTAGCCAACTAAAAAAATCTAAACCTAATTTCTAACTTGACTGGACAAAAAAGAACAGTCCGCTTTACAAGTCCCTAACTTTAAAGAGAATTATAAGCAATTTACTGCTAAACATTACAATGAATAAATGAGTTTGAGAGAGTGCATTGACAAAGCTAAAGTACTTTATCTTATGCTTTTTCTCAACGATTTTTTTCTATTCATTGTATAAATAGTAGTAAAAGAAAACTTATAATCTGGCAGCGCACAAGTATATATATAAATTTCAGTCTCTTAAGTTAAAAGATCATTGCCTTGCTAATTTCAGATACCATTTGTAATACACACTAATAAATATATTGATTATATTTTGCCTTAATACCACTAAAGTCAAGTGAATTATAATTTTATATTTGTACTAAAATTTAATTTACACTAAATAAATTTAAATTTTAAATATTTATACTCAATAATTTTAAATTATATTTATCAAAATTATCAAACTAATGAAAAAAGTTTGATTATAATCCCCAAATATGATAGTTATAAAGCACACCTTTTTACAATGAATTTTGATAATTCATTTTCCAAAAAGTCTAAAAAAATAACCAACCTCGACTAATTATTAATAATAAACTCACATATTCTCCATAAAGTTTACAATAAAATTTTCAATAGCAACAACGGGTTGTTGAGGGTGGATTTTTCCTGATCCTCTTAAATTATTTATCCTTTCTTCGGCAGACTGAATGGCAAATTCAAAACCAACTGGTTGAGCTGCAATTTCAGATGCTTGACTTGCAAAACCACTAGAAAGATAAGAATCAAATATTTTTATTACCTGCAATGCTTGGTGAATATTTACATATAATCTAAAACAGAAAATTATTACCTGACGGTAGCCTTGCCAAAAACCTTTTGAAAAGCTTCTTTAATAGGATTAACCTTTACTTCCTTGTCGGATGCAACGATAATATCGATATCACCTCCTGAATCTGTTAATGACAAGTTAATAATGTACAAAACTCAACTTTCTACCTGAAAAAATTATTAAATGTGTAAAAGACTTACTAATAAATTCTTTCATTTGAGGATCTAACGTCGTTATCATTGTGTCCATAGATGATTTAGCTTTCTCTGCAACCTTATGACCAACTGATTGTACAGTGCCTTTGATCCAACCCATCCAGCCATCGCCACCTTCACCAGACATTTCAGTGCTTTCCTTGCTATTCACCTTCTGTTCGAGAGAAACTGAAGCAAGGGGTTGTTCCAAAGAAGTGCTTGTGAAAAAAAAAAAAATAATATTAAGTAAGAAAGAAATTTAACAACTTTCAAAGTAACTGAATATAAGTTACGATTTGAAATGCATCATAAAATTGCCCTTATGCATATATATTTATAAAACATTTTGAATACATGGAAAAATGAGAGAATAACCCTAAAAATAAAATCTTTACCCAAAAAAATATTATAATCGTAATGCATGAACACTATAGATTTTCTAAATAACATCACAAATTGGAAATTAAATATCATGAATGACTTTATACAGGAGGTTGCAATGAAACAACACTTCTACTAAACACCAATATTTTTTAAACAGTGTCTAACACAAAGAAAATGAAAATTAACTGCCCTCATAAAGAGATCTTTTGTGACAAAATTCTTCTTGATTTTATAAACAAATAATGGTAGAATCTTTGAAAAATTGCTCCCTCAGGCACACAAAGAAAATCAGTGAATCTAACAGCTAAAAACTTGCTTAAGTTAAAAAATAATAATTACCTCGTCGGAGGAAGAGGCTGATTCGTCACTGGAAGTGGAGAAGTTACATCTTTATGATCATCTTTAGTAACTAGCATTTCAGGAATTTTGGGAGGACTCAACTTTTCAATGGGTTTAGTTACAGTCCCAACAGAAATGGGTGAAGGTATCATTTTACTAGAATTAGCATTAGGAGGTGCTGGGGCTGTAATGAAAGTTGGCAATGCTGAAGGGGGAGGAATATTTGTTAGCATTGATGTACCGGAAGTATCTGAAAAGAAACCAATATAGATTTTACATTTTGTAATGCACTAATTAACATGTCATGAATTATATCAGTAAGAATTTATGATACCCTGAATTAGAGCAGCAAAATATATATATATATATATATATATATATATATATATATATATATATATATATATATATATAATATATATATATATATATATATATATATATATATACGGTATATATATATATAAATACGGTATATAATTTTATTTATTGCTGCTTCTATTACTATTATTATTACTTCTACCACTAATAATAATAATTCAACTAGTAATAATAAATAAAAACAACTGTGTAGTAGTATTTTCTGTGGTTTCAAAATATAACTATCAATAAAGTACTAGCTATATTCTATTAATTTTATAATAGCAATAATATCTGTAGCTTGCACAAAGAAAATTTTTATTCCATGTTGTCCTAGTTAGTAATCGTGTATGTTGATGCATCAATGTAGAAACTATAACAAATACCAGTATGATGATAGAGGCTAAAATAGACTTATTTCTTACCACTTTGACTTGAAATTTTATCTACCATTTCAAAATCCCCATTACTATCATCCATATCTGATAATAAAAATCTGTTAAAATATATATATATATATATATATATATATATATATATATATATATATATATATATATATATATATATATATATATATATATATATATATATATATATATATATATATTATATATATATCAAGCATATAAAAATAAAGATAATTCAGAAGTCACGAGAACCTATTAAAGTGAGAATCCTCGAAGTCAAATATATTATTTATTTTGAATGATTTATATAAGATGAACATGCAAAATTATTTATAATCAGTATTTATAAAAAATATCAAAGCATGTGACTCATAATGAAGTATGAACTACGAACCCAGATTTTAAATCTAATGTCAGCTTAAATCTAAGTAATGTACTACCTTTAAAAACTAAGAAGAATGAATCATTATACTGATACAACCTAAAGATTGTATGTTGAGTATACAAATAATTATATCTAGAAAAAAAACTACTAAAAATTAATTATTTTCTTTATGAGAAAATATTTTCTTATAGGTAGCCAGTTTCATTTATAATCCTTTTGTTCTTACCTGTGATTAGCTTATTATGATATAATTTCACATCCAAATTTTCAAGAGAAAAAAAAAAATTTAATATTGGAGTGATATCCTCTTTATTTCTGTAGAAAAATAACCTTTCTACAGAAAATATCTAAAACTCTTTTTGCCTAACTATCCTCTTAACTCATATTTTCACTCCTAAAAACCCATCATTTTAGTGTTACCCAATTCTGCTTTCAGTTTACTGATGTTTCTCCTTAGATAAGGAGAAAATTTAACAAATGATCTATTATGTGCGTTTTTTAGTTATCTTTATCACTAAAGTTTTATTACATTTATTTCTGCCCCGAGATTTTCAAATTATTATTAATAATAATTTTAACCATATTTTTTTTTTATTCCTAGTATTAAGCTATTTCTCATTCATTTCATAAATTAAAATTTTGGTAATTGCTTTGTTTATGATAAGAAATGAATCTTTTAGCTTAAATTTTAATATTTACGAATTTAAATATACATAAAGTCTTGATAAAACCTGATAGACAAAAAAAAAAAAATAGTTGATTGTAATAAAATGAAAAAAAAAAAAAAAAAAAAAAAAAAAAAAAAATTTTATAATAAAAAAAAAAAAAAAAAAAAAAAAAATTGAAAAAAAAAATTAAAAATAAATGTCATTTACCCTTTTTTTTTTTTATCATTTTTAACTGTTTTTTTTTTTTTTTCTTTTTACAATGTGCTTAATCGGATTGAAGACTATATATAAAAATAAATAAATAAAAATTATATATATAAATAAAAATGTTATTACTAGCACTCATGGGTCAAGGGGACCAAGGACTCTGCTTCTTATAAACAAATGATCGAATACCATATATTTTCATCTTTTAATAATAATAATAATATATTTAATTTTTTAGTCTTCAATCCAAGTTAGCATTGTTAAAAAAAAAAAGACAGTGAAAGGACAAAATGAATTAATGGTAGACAACATAGTTCACCATATTGGAAAAAAAAAAAAAAAAAAAAAAAATTTTCATTAGAAATCTAATTTTTTTAAAATTTACATATTTTTTTTTCTTTTCCTTTACTGTCAAACTGAAAAAATTCATATTATGATCAATTCCTCTATGTTGGTAAGCTGAGTAGGAAAAAAAAATTTGTGTGGTTCCATTCTAAATAATTACCCATTAATAAATAAATACATAAAAAAAAAAAAAAATAAAACTCATAGCAACAAACCTTACCCTTACTTTACTTGATTTACAACCACTTAACATAAAAACAATCTCTCCTTCAATTACTCATTCATATACATATACAACAATTATATACCACCACTTCTACTTAACCACAGCCTATGACTTAACCACGCAGAGATAATATTTACAAACAGCTATGTTAAACTATTTGGCTTGTAATGTGCACGCAAATATTGCACAGTAACACAATGAAAATAAGAAAAAAAAAAAAAAAGATGCCACATATATATATATTTATTATTTATTTAATTTTTTTTTTTATTAGTAAAACCACCATTTATAATTCAATCCCAATAAAACTAATACAGCATTAAAAAATAAAAACAATGTATATTCATTTAATAGCATTGCGTATGTATGGTTACAAAAAGATTATACAAACACCTGTTTATATATAAAGTATTTTAGGATGTACTTATGTATTGGAATTA
>SEYY01023363.1:0-20000 GCA_009176605.1 Armadillidium nasatum
AACGTATGATTTCTAGCAACTTTTCATTTTTATAAAATATTTTAAAGTAGCTTCATTTTTTCTTTTATATATATATATATATATATATAATATATATATATATATATATATATATATATATATATATATATATATATATATACTATCTATATATATATATATATATAAATAGAGAGAGAGAGGTCTATATAGTATATAGGGGTGGTTTCACTCACACAGGTTGAAAAGGTGAAGTCAAGGACTTTGTCTTCTCAACACTTCCACTCTCACTGATTCTCTCCACTACCTTTTTGTCTGTCGAATTGTTGCTCCAGTCAGTCTCTTTACACTATATTATACAACAGACACTATTCTTCTGAGTCTCCAGTCACATACCTCCTCCACTGAAAAGAGTTTGTGCTACACGAGTTTCCACACAGTCTAATTCCGCACAATAAGGAACTACTTAGAGATGTTTTAGGCTGGAGGTCAGTAGGAGAACCAAGGAGGCCAGCGCACTTCCTTTTAGTGAAAGTACGATTGACCAGTCGAATAATATCCCAACAACGATTCCAAGCTGAATGACATGAGAGCAAGTACCATCGAACCATGGGTTTTGAGGTGAAAAAGATTTAGTTGAAGATGGAATGAACCTACTCATCCCATCGACAATTACGGCTCATACCTTTTCAGCAGACACAGAAACATGGGTTGTCTCTCATCAAGCTCCAGCAAATAATCCGCCATCATATGCGAGTCCCAGCGGCCTTGATAACGCTCTTCCATTGTTTTAATGTCCTGATGAAAACGCTCCTCTTTTTTATCGCTCACATCCCCAAGGTTCTCCGGAAAATTGTCCAAATAGCTGTGTAAATAATGAATCTTGATACTCATTCTACATCCAAGATCTCGCAGGCTCATTAGTAGCTCTTCCACAATCTCTTCGTAGTTGTCTATTCTTATTCCCTAGAAAACTTTGCACCACATTACAAAATGCATTCCAAGCTCTTTTTTTCTATCATTCATTGATGTAATAAAATTTGCATCTCTCATAAGTCTTCTTATTTGAGGTCCATCAAATATTCTAGCCTTTTTCTTCTCTTCACCATAGTATAAGTATTACTTAGTAAGACAAAGATATAGGAAATTTGTTTGCAGATTTTCATGACCTTGAAAAATGTTGTAGCTTTAGCTCCGCCTACTTTGATGTCAAAAGTATTATTTTCATAACTGATACATATGACGTATAAGTGACGTCATAAAACCTATTGCCTCTCTTATTAATTATTACTATTTTAAATATATATATATATAATATATATATATATATATATATATATATTATATATAATATATATATATATATATATATATATATATATATATATATATATATACGGTATATATATCGAAAATGGGAAATTCGAAACTTATAATCTGGTACAAAGTTATTAAATTTGGCAACACTGTCGTTGCCGTTTTTGTTTATTTAAAAATGGCAAAGAAACCTGCTTCGTGATTGGTCATGAAAACAAAAACTATCTGTTATTGGAGTCGGGCTACCTAATGACGTAAAAAATAATTAATATTTTTTTCAATAATAAGCATTATTTTACATGTTATTTCTACAAAAAAGATTTAATTAGATTTTAAATGATTAAAAGAAATACAATTTGCTTCATGAGGGTGTTTATTAAAAAAAAAAAAAAAATAGGCATACACAAAAAGTGCATCACTGTCAATCAGAAAATTATAACATTTATTAATCCTACTAAGTAATACTTATACTATGTCTTCACTAAGACCAGGAAAAGTTGAACATATATAGCTGAAGCATTCCCCACTGTGATCAAGAGCTCTGCGAACTGCTTGATCAATCCAAGTTTTAAGTGCAAGGGAGAAAAGACAATGTTCTTCCTATCGACTTGAGGATCATTGATGACATTCTTCTCGCCAGATGCAAAACTCTGTCTTTGAGGCCATTTTTTTTCACCCAATGCTCTGCTGCAGCTCTACTGTCCCAGTAACACAGAAACAGTGGTATTTTGTGTACCCTCCTTGCTGACCCAAAAGAAAGTTAACCATTTTCAAATCGACACAAATTAACCACCCATGAACATGATATTGCAACCTCTCAAGAACAATCTTGATATTGTTACATATATTCTTCTTTAAGTTTTACAGAATGACTTATTGGTACAGAGGCATACTTATTTCCATTGTGTAACAGAACACATTTTAAACTTCTTTTGGAACTATCAATAAAAAGCCTCCAATCCCGTGAATCATATGCTGGAAGTCCCATAAAGAGAAGTAGCCCTTCTACATCAGTACAATAGACAAGCTGGCCATCTGAATGGAAGTACTTACGCAGTTCTGCTTCCCTGTTACGATAAAATGAGACGCTTGTGCCGGGTTTCAACATTCGATTCTCTTGTAGTCTTGAAGCCAACAGTTCAGCAGACTCTTTTTGGTAGATAAAGATCTCTAACCAAATCATTCAAAGCCGACTGAGTAAACAGAATTGGTTTGTTACAATCTTCATCACATGGCTGAAAAATATCTGTAGTGTCTTCATCATCACTAGAAGAAGATGAGCAGAGATCTGTGTCATCAATTTTTGGAAGCTTAGTAAAGATTGGTACAGGTATTTCTTCACTATGGGCAACCGGTCGAATAGCTGAAGGGATTCTTGGGTATTTCAAATATTGCTTGTTTTATTGAAACCTTTACATTGACAAGGAAGAAAGTAAACCATATATAATCCTGCCCCTTTTGCTACACTACTGAGTAGAAGGATAATTCATTCTTGGAATTCATGAAAATGGGATATATACCTATAGCTCAAAAACTTGATGTGATAGAGAAAATATAAGATCAGATTCGAATTCAGCACCCTCAAATTAGTCTAAAACTGTTCTTAAAGTCCATGCCAGAAATTTTTTTTTTTTTTTTTTTTTTTGACCAGTGTAATCTGCAATCATTGTTTTTTTATTTACATCGCAATGTGTTTTTTAGGGAGTGGCCACCCTATATATATATATATATATATATATATATATATATATATATATATAATATATATATATATATATATATATATATATATATATATATATATAATATATATATATATATATATATACCATTCATAAATTAGAAATTAGTGTGAATTTTAAGGAATATCCATCCGGCTTTAAAGTAAAAACCGAATATCCGGTATCCGGTTTTTGAAATTTGTCGGATATCGGTTATCCGGCAAATTCACTATCGCCCCATCCCTAATATATATATATATATATATATATATATATATATATATATATATATATATATATATATATATATATATAATATATATATATATATATATATATATATATAATATATATAAAAAAAGGGCCCAAGTTGTGACTCTCTTCTCTCTCTCTCTCTCTCTCTCTCTCTCTCTCTCTCTCTCTCTCTCTCTCTCTCTCTCTCCTCTCTCTCTCTCTCTCTCTCTCACACACACACTGGTTAAGTATATTTGTTTAATTTTTATAAGTTTATTTAATTATTTTTTTTACATTTTTTTTAAATTTTTAAAAAAAAAAAAAAAAAAATTTTTTAAAAAAATTTATTTTATTTTTTTTAGGGAGAAAAATCTGACTCTCAAGGCATGGCAATATATATATATATATATATATATATATATATATATATATATATATATATATATATATATATATATATATATATATATATATATATATATATGTAGTGACGTTATTTGTGTCACCAATTATGTAGGAGTTACCAATTATGTGGTGCAGGAGGTCATTACACTTTGTAGCGCAAAGGGGGATAGATCAGGAGGCTGAGTGTTTTCAATGTCCCCTTGTGTAATGCCGACTAGTAGGCGTGTGGTAACCACCAATTTTCTTTTGCGGACCGTCTGTAGCTTCAGATGGAAGGCTACTTCAAAGGAGGAACCACAGTCGAGGGCAAATGGTCTGCCAAACTGGGTATCCTTTTGGGAGCAGAGGAGTTGGAACTTCTTCTTCTTTTGGGACGTCTTTTTCTGCTGCTGTAGTGGCGGCTTCTTCTTGCCTCTGCTTTGGACGTTTTCATCTGGACAGTGCGGCTTCTTCTTTGGCTTCTTGGATAAAGTGAATGTAACTAAATTTGCTGACCTTTTGAAATTATCTCTAAAATGTAAAGGATAAATTAACAAATTATTTATTTTTCACTTTTATTCTACTTTTTTTCTTTCTCTTTTATTTATTTGTTTCTTAATTTTAACAAAAATGGCTTACAACCTTATTATTATTAAAATTCATAAAATCATATTGAAATAATATGCAAAATTTTATATATTTAAAGTAGAAAATATTGTTTTACAATATATTTAAATATTACATACTAAAATACATTAAAATTGAAATTTTTAACACAAACATTTTTTTATTGCAAAAATAATATAATATAACATAAAAGAAATATAACATAAAAGAAATATATTTTATATTTTATAATAGTTTTTTAAAATGGTTTTACCTTCGAGTTTCCCGGCAAAATTAATTTTAGGCGCGAACATAAAGTAAAAAAAAAGCGGTTAAAAGTGAATCTGATATAGCAATATATATAATTTACATTATTTTTTAAATGTTTTTCTTTTTAAATTAATAGTTTATATTTTTATACATAAATAATAATTACTTTCATAACAAAAAGAAACATTATTTTTATTTATTACTTGGTCTAAGCTGCTTTTTAAAAACAAAAATTATACACAAGCTATTGTTCGAAATATTAATTTTTTTACGGAAAACGTTTTTTTATATTTTGAATTACTATTTCAAACGGCACTCTATATATATATAATATTTCAATTTGTTTATTTATTTTTTTTTAAAGATTTCCATAAAAAACTTTCCGCATGGTCAAAAGGTTAACTTCCCAAGTCTCTGGTGGTTACGACCACGTATGACGGAGGGAATGGGGGGTGAGGGTAGAGGTTGGGTCGGACCTCAAGGGGTATATATATATATATATATATATATATATATATATATATATATATATATATATATATATATATATATATATATATATATATATATATATATATATATGAATGAGAAGACGATTTGGAATAGGAAGTTAAAGGTCAAAGGTTTTTGCGGAATTTGAAAAGCTAAGAATAATGAATTTGAGATTACCTTTCATTCCAAATCCAAGATGCGCGCGCGCGGCGATCGGCAATCGAATCAGTGATATATATATATAATATATATATATATATATATATATATATATATATATATATATATATTATATATATATATATATATATATATATATATATATATATATATATATATATATATATATACTCGAAATATTTTATTACTTGCCCATTAAGAACGAAATATGATTATTACAGGCCTAACTAACCGGCAATGTTATTTTACCATGAAATGCGTATAAAATTCAAATAATTATTTATTCTATACGTAGGAAATAAACATACATAAATAATACATAAAATATATATTCTTATTTTATCGTTTTTATTCAGCAACGCTTTCTGCATGTTCACTCATGAGCTGTTCATGGGAAAGGGAAAATAGTGGATTATAAATGTCCTTACAGTAATTACTAATAATTCAAAACGAATCGAAAAATATTTCCTTTTCTTCAAAATTCAATTTTATTTAATGTCAAAATAAAAATGTCTTGGTAAAAAGCTTCGATTTATTTTGCGCAAAATATTTCACTAGTATTTATTTGTGTAAAGTTCTGTAATAATTTTTTTCTTTCTTTCCTTAATAAGTTACATATTATTTTAAGATATGTATGAGAGTAAAAGCTCTGGAACCGAAGCCGGAATCGATACAGTTTGTTAAAGATGTCGCCATATTTTTATATCTTTCTATATCCCTCGTTTTGAAACAAAGAATTAGCGGTTTTTCCAGGCTATCTAAATGCAAATAGGTAAATAAAAGGCTATTATAATCAATATTCTTGGCGTCAGTTTGAAATGACGGAGTCACAAGGGTCATAGGAGAAAGAGCTTTATTTCCATACAATTTTATTTTTATTTATAGAGGAAGCATTCTTGGAGAAAGATAAAATTACTTTTATTAAATTACTTTTGTTGAAGCATTCTTAAAGAAAGGTAGAATCATATTTATTGACTATCTTGTTGAAGCCCTCTTTAAGAAGATAGATTCACATTTATTAAAGTAACTTTCTTGTTGAGAGAATCAGATTAAATTAATCATCTTTTTGAAGCACACTTGAAGTAAGGTAGAATCACATTTATTGAATTGACTATCTTGTGGAAGCACTCGTAGAGAAAGGTAGAATCATATGTTTTAGCCTGTCTTGTTGAAGCAACTTTTGGAAAAAGGTAGAATTACATTTATTAAATTAACCATCTTGTTGAACTACTTGTGCAGAAAGGTAGAATCATATTTATTACCTATCTTGTTGAAGCACTCTTGGAAAAAGGTAGAATCACATTAAATTGACAGTCTTGTTGAAGCACCCGTGGAGAAAGATATAATCACATTAAATTAATTAATCTTGTTGAAACACTCTTGGAGAAAGGTAGAATCACATTAAATTAATTATCTTGTTGAAGCAATCGTGGAGAAGGGTAGAACCACATTTATTAAATTAACCATCTTGTTGAAGCACTCTTCGAGAAGGGTAGAAGATTACATTAAATTAACTATCTTGTTGAAGCATTCGTTGAGAAAGGTAGAATCACATTAAATTAATTATCTTGTTGAAGCACTCGTGGAGAAGGGTAGAATCACATTTATTAAATTAACCATCTTGTTGAAGCACTCTTGGAGAAGGGTAGATCACATTAAATTAACTATCTTGTTGGAGGAAAGGTAGAATCACATTAAATTAACTATCTTTTAGAAGTACTCTTGGGGAAAGGTTGAATCACATTTACTATATTGTTGAATCACTCGGAGAAGGGTAGAATCACATTAAATTAACCATATTGTTGAAACAATCGTGGAGAAAGATTGAATCACATTGACTATCCTGTAGCAATCTTGGAAAAAGGTAGGAAATTACGAGAAAAATATTTACCAGTATTTTCTCGAATAGATATCTCAAAAATCAAGATTTACTGAAATGAAAATCCATACGTGTTCTAGCATGAGTTTCAATTGACGAGTTGTAATGTGATTCTTATAAAAATTAAAATACCTAACAAAATAAGCACTTTAACTTTTAACCTTAGTGATATTTAAAATTACTTATTATTATTATTGCCTTAATATAGAAAAACAATGGAAAGGCATCCTGAAGATAATGCATAAAACTAGGAAGGTAGTAGGAAGAAGATACTCATCTCCTTCTGCGCTTTGTTTCTTATATTGAAAGTATTCGTACCTTCGGTAAATTCATTTAATATCCAAGGTCACGACCCACACTGTGTAGGTGTAGACAAATTGCCAAATTTACGATGCTTCCCGTATGACTAAGTACTAGCGAGTTGGTAAATTAATGAAATTTGATTCATATATCACACTAGTGGAAATATCTTAAACTGACTCTACGTGACATCCATTTGAAGTCGTTTTAACGCAAAATCTCAGAACGAGTGAGAGCTGGGTACTAAAAATAACGTTGTTGCTCTTAGGAAATTAACTTAGCTAGTAAATTTATGGTTATAGTCGAGATTAAATAATAATTCTCACCAATTTTTCCACGAGGATGGTGCACGGGCTGTTTAATTACAGTTTGCCAAGTTCTAAATGAATTGTGAAATGAAGTAAAATAGTTGAATACGAAAACATTAAAATATATATCTGAAGAAGCATAATGTTATGAAATATTGTTGTTTATTGTAGATTTTTTGATTTTGTCTACCACGAATATTGAAAAGAAACATCTTAAAAATTGTGTTGAAGAATTCATTATATTTTGGGAATGTTTAATGAGGTCGAATTTCTTCCTCATCTACGGAACAAAAGAAAATTTTGTTGAGAGTTCATTATATTTTTGAAATGTGTAATGAAGTCGATTTTTTCCTCATCTACGGAACAAAAGAAAAACACGTTGAGAGTTAATTATATTTTGGGAATGTTTAATGAGGTCAATTTCTTCCTCATCTACGGAACAAAAGAAAATTTTGTTGAGAGTTCATTATATTTTTGGAATGTGTAATGAGGTCGATTTTTTCCTCATCTACGGAACAAAACGAAAAGCACGTTGAGAGTTCATTATATTTTGGGAATGTTTAATGAGGTCAATTTCTTCCTTATCTACGGAACAAAATATTTCCTCAACCTATTCATTCTCTCGATCCGAACTTGAACCCTCTTATCGTTCAACTCTTATATAATTTAATGTGCTTTTAGGCGTTATTAGTTTTTCAGTTGGGATAAAGAGACATAAAAACATAGGTTTTAAACACTTCTCTTTAGGGGTTTCATTGATGGCTACTAATTTGAAGATAGTTTCCTCATACACAATAAGGAAATGAAGTCTAAGTATTTCTGCACAATCTCAAATGGCAGTTGACAGGAGGATGACCTTGAAACAGTTAACTTTTGATCTTTTCTGTAACTTTTAATCTCATATCTCTTCCTTTGATGATACGCTATGCTCATTCGTTGCTACTGAAAATCTGTAACACTCTTCCTTTGTCAAATTTTTGTATTTACCTCAACTTACGCTTTAAATTCGTGCAATTTACAATCAGTATGGTTTTCTCCGGCTCTCTGATATATATATATATATATATATATATATATATATATATATATATATATATATATATATATATATATATATATATAATATATATATATATATATATATATATATATATATATATATATATATATATATATATATATAATATATATATATAATTTGGCGTTCGTATATTACGATTTTTTTTCCAGAATTATCCTCGAAGTTCTTGTAACGCTCTTGACCTCAAAAAATTTTAATTTCATTCGTGATATTTTTTTTTTTTTTTTTTTTTTTTTTTTTTTTTTTTTTTTTAAATAAAGTTTCTGAGTTTTACGAAGGAAAAAAATGAAAGGAGTTTAATTGAAGATGACGCTGCCTTTCACTTAATGTCGATAAAAAACTTTTTGTCTAATTATATTTTTTTAAAATCATTTGAAGAAATTTAGTACGAAAAAATAAAACAAATAAAAATAAATAAAATGGTGACATTATCTATTGATTTTCTCCATTGTGTTTGTTATCGAGTCTCTTGAGAGAGAGAGAAAGAGAAAAGGGGGGGGGGGGGAAGAAAGGTAGGAAGAAGAGAAAAAGAAACTGATGAAAAAAAAATATATATATATATATATATATAATATATATATATATATATATATATAATATATATATATATATATATATATATATATATATATATATATATATATATATATATATATATATATATATAATTATATATCACTTCCTGTGGGTTGACTGATGACCTCCTAAATTGCCAAAGAGTTGGGGAAAATCCAAATAACCATAGTCTCGATGCACTACATTTAAAAGTGTGCAAGTCAAAGTAAGTAATATAGAAAAAGAGAGAGTGTTCCAGACTTCACCAGTAGAATACATGTAATATTGAATATATAAATTAAATCTAGGTTCGGAGTGTTGAGCTGAGGTAGGATGAGACTTTGTGAAAAGACAAGTTGCACAATCTCTCCTCAGTGGTGAACTCATAAGACTAGATAGAGAGTTTAGAAGAGCATGTCTATTGTAATAACCATAGTACAAGGAGAGCGACGCAACAGTAAGACCGCTAGAGAGAGAGAGAGAGAGATTGGAGAGGATTAGTGAGAGCAGGAAAGTTGAGAAGACGGAAAGCTTTAAACTTCACGTTATCAAATTTTTGAGATTTTATAAGAGCAGATGAAACCAATATCAATTTTCGATGTAGCACTAGTAAACATTGTTTGAATGTTTCTATTATGATATTTATCTGGAAGTGATTTAAAATAAGATAATCCTTTTTTTACCTTATGAGGGTGCATTTTTCTAAGGTGGTCTGAAAGCCTGGATGGTTTCATAGCTTCGTTTTGTAAATTCTTTTTCCAAAAAGAAGACATAATGGTTGCTGAGAATTATTTGGCAATGGAACAAATCCAAACTTCAAATATTCCACATTGTACTGCCTACAAATTTCTTTTTTGATTCTGACATGACTATGAGTTCTATGAACTCAAAAAAATAAATTTTTTTTTTGAAACTATAAACACCTACAAACAAACAAAGATTGAAAACAAATGACAAGAATCAGAAGACCAAAGAAGGGTGCCATTTTCTTTTTAAGGGAATTAATTAGCAAATTAAAATAAATATATATATATATATATATATATATATATATATATATATATATATATATATATATATATATATATATATATATATATATATATATATATATATATATATATATATATATATATATATATATATATTATAATAATTAATGCTGTATTGAAAAGTAATAATTTTTATACTATGTCATATCTTAGTTGCTAAAAAGTGTGATGACATTTTCAAAACCTGAATTTTGGTTCCTTTTTGTAGCCAATAAATGTCGACGTTTACTTCATAATAATTGCAAAGTAATTAAAGGTTCGCATCCTCCCGTAAGCTATTTTACCAGTTTCGAAAATGTACAATATTTAGTTTTAAATTATATTAACTACTTTACCTTTCAAACAAATTTTTCAAATACCCCCAAGCAATCTCTCTTTCAAATACCCACTTTCAATCTCTTAGTCACGCGGATACTCATACCCACCTCTACTTTCCTTCACAAAAACATAAACAATATACCAAAAAAAAATAGTTGCATATTTTTTTAAGCTAAAATGAATACGGTATATATATATATATATATATATATATATATAATATATATATAATATATATATATATATATATATATATATATATATATATATATATATATATATATATATATATTATATATATATATATTAATATATTTCCTTATTTTTTTACCTTCTCACCCCCTGACCACCCCATGTTGAGGCGGCCACACTTCGCTAATGAAGCTTCCCCCGCAGTCGGTCTCGTCCAGAGATCCTTCAAAGAAGTGATGCCCCAGAATTTTGGGGCGAGAGTTGGAAGGACAGCGTAATAGAAAGTGTTTCACGGTCTCCGGGGCCATTCCGCATCTAGTACAGGTGGGAGATGCTGCCTGGTTTATTTTGAATTTGTGTTTGTAATGTTGTAAGTTTGGGTGGTGCCCGCATCTCAAACTTGCAATGAGGTTTGTAAGTGTCTTGGGAGGTTATTGAAGTCGGGGTTTTTTTCGGGGGGGGGGGTTCGTTTAGTGTGTTGTTTGGAGGTCTGTTGATCAAATATGAATGTGTTAGTTGAGTGTGTATATGTTTGGTTGTTGTGGTATTGGGGGGAGGAGGGGGATGTGATTTAGGATCTGTTTGTAAAAGGCGCCGGTGGACGATGGAGGGTGTGTTAGTCTCTGTGGGGTAGGTTGGAGGAGGTATTGTGACATGGGTGTGTGGGTAGACGTGTTTTGCGTAAAATTGGGTGCCTATCATTCGAGGTGATTCCTTATAGGTAGTATCTTGGTTTCGTTATGTTAGGTGTTGTTGAGGGGTTGTGCGTGTGCAGCCGGTGATGGTGCGAAGGGCTTTATTTTGCGTTATTTGGAGTGTCGTTAAGTTTTGTCGGAGAGTAGAGGGTGCCAGACAGGGGAGGCGTAGTTAATGGTGGGGCGTATAAATTGTTTGTAGATTGCAATTGAGGTTTGTATGTTGTTGTTTATGTCTGTATTGGCCACTGTTTTAGAGTTGAGTTTATCTGTTTGCGGCTGAGGTGGTATTTGAATGTGCTTGGAGAAGTGAGGTGAGTGTCGAATGTTAGGCCGAGAATTTTTGGGGTTTTGTTGAGGGGTATGGGGTTGTTGTTTAGTAGGACTTGTGGGTGGGTGTTGGATATGTGTTTGTCTGTTGTTATAAGGGTTATGGAGGATTTGTTTGGGGATGCCGTCATCCTGTTTTCTGCTAGCCAAGATTGGAGTTGTGTTACGTAGTCTTGTGTGAGAGATGTTGCGGTGGTGAGGTTTTTGTGAGTGGTGGTAATAGTTATGTCGTCTGCGTATGAATTATGCGGGTGAAAGTTGTTTGGGGTTGAGGGAGGTCTGCTGTGTACAGGTTGAATAGAGTGGGGGAGAGTATGGCTCCTTGCGGAACTCCGTTCCTTTAGTTGATGGTACGTGATTTATGGCCGTTTTGTTGTATTTGGGCGGTTCTTCCTGATAGGAAGTTTGATAGCCATTTCTTAGTGTTTGTTGTGATGTTGATTGGAGGATTTATGGATAAGATTATGTTTCGGGACAGTATCGAAGGCTTTGTTTATATCATTGCTATTAGTATAGTTTTGTGATTAGGCTTATGGTTTAGTCCGTTTATTATAGGTTGGATGATGTTGGTAAGTGCAGTGGTGGTGGAGTGGTTGGGTTTGAACCCGTGTTGGAAGTTTTGTTGTGGGATGAATTGGAGGATAGAATTTAGGATTAGTTTTTCAAGAAGTTTTGAGATGGTGGAAAAGGGAGATTGGGCGGTAAAAGGGTTTAAGGGTAAAATATATATATATATATATATATATATATATATAATATAGTATATATTATATATTATATATTATATATATATATATATATATATATATATATATAGGTTGCTTCTTTCCAGCCACCTCTATTCTGTGGAACTCTCTACCTTCATCTATTTTTCCTCCTGTATTTAATCTTCCACTCTTTAAGGCTTCCGTCTGCGCCCACCTGAGGGCTGTGCGTCAGGTGTGTATGTTTAAATGAATCTTCTCTATGTGTGCGTGCCCCCTCCTTGAAAAGGGCTCTGCCCGTGAGCGGTGGCGTTCTGTAAAAAAAATAAATAAATAAATATATATATATTTATTTTATAGTACGTACTTTATAGTATTATAGTTATCCGAATAAAGCCACTGCCCACTTAATTCCCTTCACCGCTCACCTAAATCAAAAACTTTTTTTCCACTGCCCATTTCCTCCCTATGAACGCCCACGTTGGGAATCACTGCTTTACAGATTTAATATTTTACATCTTTATATTAATTTAATTTTCTTCATTGTAAAATTGTAGTGGATGTTATGGTATGTTATGTATTATAGTGAGGTGATAAAAGTAGAAGGGGTTCGTGATTTGAGATAGAAGCAAAGGTGAGGAGGAGGGGAGAGATAGTGAGAGGGATTGTTCCAGCCAAATTCCAATACCAGCTTCAATTCTACACTCTTGATTAGGGGTGTAGGATGTAATAAGAATGATGTAGGATGTAATAAGAATGGCGTAGGATATAATAAGAATGGTGTAGGATGTAAATAAAATGAACTTCTCGGATGGTAGAAAGATAATATGTGAAATTAGTGAAGCTGTTTATAAAGCATTTATTGCTAACTCAGAAAATCAATTGAGGAGATTGGTGTTTGCAATTGTAACCGTGTAAATAAGTATTGTATTGCTATGTGCTTAAAAGTTCCAGACATAATATTGAGATTGGATGAAACCACGTACAAATCATCTTTCACCTCCACATGCAAGGTCATTTACGTAAAGGTGAGACAGATCATTGATAGAAAAGAGAGTGAATGTTAAATGTTAACGATAAGAATTAGTTTAATTTCATTCTAATTATATTAGTATTATTCAGGTGAGACGTAGCCGTTGAGAATGCAATAGGGAAAACATTTTTTCTTCATGATATACAAGTATTATAGCAAAACTCTTAATTATTATTTAAATTACATTCCTATTTTAATGATTGAGGAAATCGTTGGAATAGGAATGTTGAGCCAAAGAATACACACAACTAAACCACCATTCCATACCGAGCCTCATGACTCTAAATATATTATATTTTTGATCAGAATATCGTGGACATTTTTAATTCCAGTTACTAAATTCCAGACAAGGGGATCTGACAACCATGAAACCCACAGTTGAAGAAGGCGAAGAAGAGGGTGGAGAAGAAGAAGCGGGACCAAAGAACGAGGTTGAGAGAACACCAACCCCACCATCCTGTAGAGGAGTTTCCATTGAAGTTCCTGCAATCACTATTCCAATGACTGGAACCCAGTCACAACCTTTACAAGAAACACCGGTGGCGGCTCTCAGGAGGTACTTGGACACCATTCCTCAACACCCTTCCGCAAAAACTGAGGTAAGAATCTCAACTAAATATTATTATTATTATTATTATTATTATTATTATTATTATTATTATTATTATTTTTGTTATTCAAAGCAAATTAAGATGAAAAAAAAAACTAGCAACGACAGATATAAAAATTTAATATTTTTAAATGTTAATTTTGCTGAATTAATAATAATAATAATAATATTATAATATAATAATTACGATATATATAAATATATATATATATATATATATATATATATATATATATATATATATATATATATATATATATATAATATATATATCAGTTAAGAGTGGGGCTGTTTGGCGTGGCATCAGAAGTAATAGTGGCATATATTTTTGTTGACGGTGTTTATAATAATAATAATATTATAATATTAATTACATATATATATATATATATATATATATATATATATATATATATATATATATATATATAATATATATATATATATATATATATAATATATATATATATATAGTTAAAGAGTGGGGCTGTTTGGCGTGGCATCAGAAGTGAATTGGTGGCATCATTTTTGTTGACGGTCGTTTCAACTGCGGCATCAATTCGACCCTTATCAAGTTAGTCGTTTGATTTACTCATTTTTGTTGTTTATTTATTTACCTTTTATTTATAGTATCAGTAATAGTAGTAGTAGTAACAATAATTGAAAATATTAATGTTTTAATTTTGATGTTGGTTCATATTATTGGTCAACTTTCTCTCTCTCTACTATATATATATATATATATATATATATATATATATATATATATATATATATATATATATATATATATATATATATATATATATATATATATATATATATATATATATATATATATATATATAAAGTTGAGATAGCTTCTTTCCTAGTGAAAAAAATAGATAAATTAAAGTTAATACTAAAGTTTCTACGTACTCATTTAATACACTGTGAACGTTTCACACCGTATCTCGGTCCGTCTTCAGCACAAACTAAATTTTATAAATTTATATTTTAAAATGCAATCAAAATATAAATTCATGAACTATATATAAAATACTAAAATAATAATTACAATAAAATAATAAAAATATAGGAATAATATTGATGTTAATGTAACATAAATAAAAACCAAGACTAAAGTCGAGATTTTGCAACACCAAGAAATATTAAAAAGGCTGGACCATTTTGGGGAAAAGGACTTCATCATTCTGAGAAATGAACAGTAGAAAAAGTTTGATCATTTAAGGATGGGGAGTAAGTTTTTATATAATAACGACTCCAAAATCCTACGATCAAGAAGAGAAGACGAATGTCGAATTGTAGAGAAATTGGAAGAAGAAAAAGGGTAGGTATCTCCATTGTCTCTTATGCCAGAGTGTTCAGGAGAGGAAAAGGAAGGTCAGTTCTGAAGGAAACCCCTCTATGCTTATCAGTCCTCACTTTTAATTGTAGATCGATTTGGCCTACCATGCACCGCATTACAGCTGGCACTTTTAAATAAAATAAATTAATGAGGATCTGAGAAGCATTGGGTGAGACTCTTTGTGTCTGAAGAAAGTATGAATTGAGAGGGAGTTATAATTTATAAGAATAAACTGGTACTGACGAAATGTAGCTTCTAGTACAGTAAGAATATTTCTGTTAAGTTGGGATGTAAGTCATCCTATATACGAAAGTTTTAGGATTTTTTTTTGTTTAGGAACAGTAGGAAAATGATGGCACAGTTAAATAAATAAATAAATTAATGAGGATCTGAGAAGCATTGGGTGAGATTCCTTGTGTCTGAAGAAGCTTTAAATTGAGAGGGAGTTATAATTAATAAGAATAAACTGGCATTGCGGGAATGTAGCTTCATTTATAGTAAGAATATTTCTATTAAGAGATGTAAGTGATCCTATAAACAGAAGTTTTAAGTATATTTTTTGTTTGAGTACAATTGGAAAATGATGGATGGGTCTAAAGATATTAGTGAGATACTCGTTAATACTTTTTTCCATTTGGAACTTTCGAAATAAATTAAAATGGAAAAGTATTTTAATAAATTCCATTTCTGAATGAAATAAATGCCAGTCAGAGCAAATTTTAAATGCCCTATAGATTCTAGATCTTAGACCTGATAGAATCAACTTAAACTGTATTTATTTTTCGCTTTTATTATTTACTATTTCCCTTTTCAAACCGCAAGGAATTAATTTGATTCAAAAAGTTCAAAGTTTTATTTTATATTTGTCCAGTTTTCGATGACTGAACACCATATACTTGAATACTATTATATTCAGTGCTATTCATTACATTTTCAATGAATGGACACCTTATTATCGAATATTACATATTCGGTGGTGTTGTATTCAGTAATGACACTATATTTTGCAATTTTATTTTATTGTTTTTAATCTTATTTATACTTTACTTAAGTTTATGTTTATAAAAATATCAGTTAAAATGTTAATTTAATATTTAGAATATAAAAGCTATTCATTTAACCAAGGAGTAATTTCAAATAAATATAAAACCAAATTAAAAGTTGCTTCTATGATCATCAATAACATCAACAAAACTGGTCACAAACATGTATCTTTTTTTAAAGAGAGATTTCAATTTCTTCAAAATTTCAAGAATCCTATTGATGTAGTTAGTATTAGTTTATATATATATATATATATATATATATATATATATATATATATATATATATATATATATATATATATATATATATATATATATATATATATATATATATATATATATATATATATATATATATATATATATATATATATATGTTAGCTTTCTTAAATCATCCGAGAACATTGTCGTCTTCTACAAAAGATTTCTACATTAGCGAGACAGACTCTCAGGACGCAATGGGTTTCGGGTGGGGAGCAGAATGGGCCATAGGTCACGGACTTACCCTTGGGGCTTTGACATGGGCAATCCGTTCGGCGCATTTTTCGCTACCCACAACTCTTGCTCTCTTCGTATCCAGAAAGGTACGAGTTTTTCCTTAGTAATAATAATAATAATAATAATAATAATAATAATAATAATAATAATAATACTTTTATCAACATCAGATATCCGTTTTAAGAGCTGGACTTCACACCTTAGCTCAGATTATCGGAGCCCTAATAGCAACCCCTGTTCTTCTGGGTTTACTCCCCCGCCCTCCAAGAGCCCCAAGTTTAGCCCTCTCGCTTTCCCCTGCTCAGGTAAAATGATATATATATATATATATATATATATATATATATATATATATATATATATATATATATATATATATATACAAAAAGAATACTATAACCGTGTTTTTGTTTTATACAATTAAAACCACAGGAAAATTAAAAAACAAATTTTTAAAAAAGAGCGAGGCTTTCGAAGGAACAACCGTCCTTCCTCTTTCAGCCTGAAAGAGGAAGGACGGTTGTTTCTTCGAAAGCCTCGCTCTTTTTTAAAAATTTGTTTTATATATATATAAGATAGATTTTTTCGTGATTTTATATCTTACAGGGATGGGGTGCTGAATTTCTGGCAACAGTGTTGGTGACTCTTATTTCCCTTTCGAGTTATGAATCTGCATTTAGTATAAGCAGATTGAATAACCAACCAAGACACAGTCTTGGTGAAGACAGTTACACACCACGAATTGCACCTGGAGCTTTACTGCCACTTGTTGCAGCCCATATCAGTGCTGCGCTTTTTACGGTTCGTATATATATATATATATATATATATATATATATATATATAATATATATATATATATATATATATATATATATATATATATATATATATATATTATATATATATATATATATATATTGGGAGTTTAGCATGATAAGCATTTCATGAAACTTTCCTACGCGATTTCCTTTTGTACTGTCTTGGACCTCTTGGTGCAGGGGGTAACACTCTTGCTTTCGATCCAAGAAGTCGGGGTTTGATTCCGATAAAAAATTTTAATTTATATATATATATATATATATATATATATATAATATATATATATATATATATATATATATATATATATATATATATATATATATATATATATATATTATATATATATATATATATATATATATATATATATATATATATATATATAGGCAGGATTCACTGGAGTAGGTTTAAATCCTGCAAGATCCTTAGCCCTTGCTGCTTTAACCGGGAATTGGGCTCACCATTGGGTAAGTTGTTAAATTTTTTGTTAAAATTGGTTAAGAAAATTTATTTAAATTTCATAAATCGTAGATTAATATAATTGTTTTCCCTGAAGGAATCAATTTTAAAAAAAAAAAAAGTGAATTTGAAGCTGAGTAGGCACTTAATTATTAACTATTCTTATTGAAGACTTATCTTTAATAATAATAATTATCTTTATCTATTTTGGACAGAGTTGGGCACTTGCGCGATTATAAGTGCGCTTATGGGCTATTCGCGCAATACCGAAAAATTTGCCCATTAGCGCAGTTGCGCAGACGTCAGTAAAAATCGTGGAGTTTCATTAGCGCATCGAAAAATTTTCGTGCCATTTTAATTGTGCGACTTTTGAAAAGTTGAAAATATTTGTTTCCAAAAATATTTTTCGCGGTAATTTTTTTTAAAAAGAGTCATCAAATTCAAATACTAACTTTTTAGTCTAACTAGTAACCAATTAATCAAATTAAAAAGTTAATTTAATACGACTATACAAATATATCTAAATATTTTCGATTTATTTCACCTAAAGACTTGGTTAAAAATTTTCCTTTGTTTCTCGCCTATTTTGATAATTTGATGTTAAAAATCGTTTAGTTTCAATTATTCACCAAAAGCAGAACCGATGCGCTTTAGGAGAGCATCACGAGCTCTCATAGCGTGTAGACGCTCTGAACTCGTGATGGCCTGAAGGACAGTATTTTGTCTGCCTGGAAGGATGGCATATGCCCTCGTAGGTAAGGTCCGCTCTCAAAAACAAAACAAAAAACCGATGCGGTTACTGCCGGTGCGTTAAACAGAACTGTATTGAATTTATTATAGTTTAGTTTTTGTGAGTTTGAGTCATTGAGGAGCTAGACTGCTAAAGAATATTCTCTGTTCAATTAATGATTAATAATGATTTGTTAATGATTAGTATTTAATTTATTTTGTATTTATTATAAAATTAGATATATAATGCTGAAAAGTTTTTCAACCATAATAATTCGCTTGGCAGGTCTTACCATTCTTGGTTCTTCTCCTTTCCCTCTTTATCCATTTTTTATTCCTTACAGTTATCGTACAAGTCAGACTATACGTTTAAATTACAGTGTTTGTTTATTTCTTTCCTTTATTATTTATCATATATTTAGTAATTATTATTGAGTCATTTATATTTCAAGATTATTTTTTCCGTATTATTTTAATTATATTTTATCTTTAAATAATTATATTAATGATTGTTAATTAAATCTACGTCTGACAGGGTTGTATAGGGGTACGATATTGAGCATTTAAAATAATCTTTTTTTGTTTCGTTTTAGCATTCTTTTATTTATTTTATGATAAAATTATTCTACATATTATTTTATATTTTACATTATAAATATTCAAATTGTAAAATAATCCTTTATCAAAAATGGATTTAACGCTACCTCTTCCTCCCGCATGTCTTCCATATGTTGAATATATGTTGAATATCAAGCGGCAAAGCCGTATTTTGACTGCGACGTTTCTTTTAACTAAATCATTTTTTTTTATTACTTGTTTATATAATCATTCCTAGAAGTGAAGGAGTGTTAAATG
>SEYY01023363.1:25000-47500 GCA_009176605.1 Armadillidium nasatum
TATATATATATATATATATATATATATATATATATATATATATATATATATATATATATATATATATATATATATATATATATATATATATATATATATATATATATATATATATATAGGTAAGAATATTGATTTAATTTATATGTCAGATTTTTATCCCATATTTTGTTTAAATATTTTCAATATTTATAGATAAAAATTTCATTAATTTTTAATTTTTTATCGTTTTAATTTTTATTTTTGCCATTACAATAATTGAACAAGAAGTATATATGGTGTAATTTATTCTATTTTATTTTCCTTTTAAAAATTTTTTTAAAATTTCTTTTATTAAGCAAATGGAAAAAGATTAAAATTATGAAGTGTATTTATTATTAAATCGTCATAGAAAAGAAAGGTCTACGTCATGTTTATGATTCTTGCTGCCCATCAACCAAAGATGAAACTTTTATTTTTTGTTTTGGTGACAAGTTTTCATTATAACTTGTACACAATGTTGCTTCCTGATTCCACTTTTATCTTCGATACAAGAAAGAGATTTGACATAAGCCACAAGAAAAACGGAATCGAAAAAAAAAAAAAAAAAAAACGTTCATCTTCAAATTATTACTGCAGTCCTTATGACTAACAATGAAAAGTAAGGATTTATGATGTAATTCATCTAATATTTTTTAAGAAGTTTATCATAATATCATCCTATCTTTTAATGTTTAAAGATAAGTGTAGTTGTTTGCATTCTATTCAGCAGAATTAAACTATGGCAATGTTTATGCAATCGAGCGAAGACTATGAGTGACATTTTCAGCTTCTTATTTGATAAAATGCTTCAACTTGTGATTTCTAAATTCAATTTTTACTTTTCGTTTATAGTAAAATTGACCTGCACGTTTCGCACAAATATACAGTGATAGTGCCTTCGTCACGTGACATTAAACCACCCTGTTTAATACTTCCTATCTTGGCCCTCGCTGCATTACTTTTTGGTACGTTCCAGTTGTGAGCTGATATAGCTGCTACAAACAAGCTTCACCTGTAGATTTTCAGCAGAGTTTTTCTTGTTTACTATTCTTGCTCAGTTATCAGACGATGACGACTTTCTTAATAGAATTTATGTTGTTGATGGTCTGTCTCTATGCATCCCAGCCTTCAATCTTAATTCTTAACAATCGTTCCATCCTCAAATATTACTGAAAAGAAACACTATCTAAAATCGTACAGAATTTTCCGTTTATCGACTAACTTTATAATACATAAAATATATCGATAAAATATCGCAAAATTAAAATAGGAAAGTGACACACACACAAACACAAGGAACAAGAAAAAACTTTTTTACAGATTCTTATTTATTTGGAATCCACAACGACAGACAATTACTGGTGTCAAGTTTTATTTTAAGTTCCTTTTTATATTCAAAAATTGAAAAATTTAAAATGTATAAATTTAAATGTATAAAAATATTTAAATTTTAAAAGCATTACTAGTCTTTTTTTTATCATTATTACATACAGGGTTATTAAAATTAAAAAAATAGGTCAGTTTATCTATTTAACTTCGCAAAAACTTAATCGTTACCGATGTTTTATTTATTATGATACCATAACAAGAGTTGGGTTTTCGACCTATCGTCGTATGTAGCATAGGTCAACATATAAAAATAGGCTTTTAAATGACAAAGGCAAGGGTCGTAGGTAAACACTTCCTTTTTTTCCTAACCTGAAGAATAGCAGAGTTTACATATGGATGCTAAAAAGGTGGTTAAATAAGTACGTAATAAATTTAGTCAAAGAAAGTACGTAATGGTCTCGTTTTTAAGTAAGTATATTGAAGCTTATCACCCACTACCAGAAGGGATCGATCACAGTACCCTTAAAACGATCAGTAGTTTCATTTGACAAGACAACAACGATAAAAGTTAAAAATTATTCTTACTCAAAAATTCTGAGCCCAAAACCTAATTTCCAAGACCAATTTATTGGTAAAAACCCTTTTTTTTCAGTTGGTTCTTCTAGGGTCGTACCAATAGCAATTAAGGCATACAAGAAATAATTCCACAAATTCTTACCAATAACATTTAAAAAAAAGAATTATTTAAAGAAATACTTTAACTAAAGGCATCCCTATACGCTGCATGGACGGATAGAGAAAAATTATTATAAGCAACATACTCTGCAGAAGGGGAAGGAATAAATATATATATATTTAAAAAAAAAAAAAGTTAAATAGAAGCAAAATAAGCTTTTCTACACTTGTAACAATGAAATATATTATGCAATAAGTGAACTACTCTCTAACTTTTTTGATATTAGGGCAAAATATAAATAAAATAAAACAAATTCTGATAAACATACAATACAAAACTTTATAAATAGTGAGCACATAATTAATAATAATAATAATAACTCAATTTTACTAAGTTTAAATATAATTAGTGTCTTATACATTTTAAATATGCATCCTAAAATCAAATATTTTCATCAGTCTTTTATAGGGATATGAGCCACAATGTTTTTAATGGAATGTTTCAATACAAGTCTTTTTCTTTTTCTTTTTTTTTCAGTATAATTACATACGGTCTTTTTTATGCTTTAACCCTGAAAGATTTTCAAATTAATTTTTCCTTCAAAAAAAAAATATATATATATATTTATACAAATAATTTAAAATAAATATTAAATAACTTTTAAAATATTTGTCATAATAAATAAAAAAAAAAAAAAAAAAAAAAAAAAAAAAAAAAAAAAAAATATAAAATATATATATATATATATATATATATATATATATATATATATATATATATATATATATATATATATATATATATATATATATATATATATATATATATATATATATATATATATATATATATATATATATATATATATAGTATATATAGTCTAAAATAATAAATATATACTATATACTTTCATCTTGCATTAGAGTTAATTAACTGGTTAGAAGTAAAAACTTTTAAGTCAAATTCATTCATCAATAAAAAAAAAAAAATCTAACTCCCTTTCAGACAGTTCCAGACGACGATTAGAGCAGGTACTCCTGTTATTCTGTGAAGCAGTAACTTAAAGAGGTGATACTATAAGTCTCTTTAAGCAATTAATACTAAACTCAATTTCCAATCATCCAATACAATTTTAACAATTAAATATATAATTGTTATTAACAATCTTTTAATTCACAACAGGTCAAAAAATTTAGACAATTCCATTCATTCATAATATATATAATCGCATTTACACATGCAGTCATATTCTGAACAGTCACACATACACACACGACTTGTATAATAAATAAGTCAAAGTCATCCGTCCCACACACCCATAAAGTCTTAATAAAGTCCCATTTATCAATGCATGAAGTATAGGAGCTATAAAAGACTAATTATAATTAGTCAAGCATTCAAATACCCTAGAGCCATTCTTCATAAAAATCCACTACCAAAACACTTTCATCCATTCTCGAGTGAAATCAGGTCCCAAAAACGATAAGAAACTTAACGAATAATCCATTAATTTAATCTCAATCCATATATAATAATAATCTGTCTTCTTAAAATTAAATTTTTTTTTTCTTTACAAAATTCCAATTTTTTAATTTTTTTTTTTAATATATTATATATATATATATATATATATATATATATATATATATATATATATATATATATATATATATATATATTATATATATATATATATATATATATATATATATATATATATATATATATATATATATATATATATATATATATATATATATATATATATATATATATGCATTTTAAAAACCTCAATTTTAAAACATTTTAACCTGTAATATGTCCAATAAAAATGGAAATGAATTATTGTCATATATATATATATAATATATATATATATATATATATATATATATATATATATATATATATATATATATATATATATATATATATATATATATATATATATATATATATATATATATATATATAACGAGGGGGGGGCGGGGCAACATTTACAAAGTGAACACAAAACACATTCGTCCTTGAATACAGAATCTAAAAACAGATTCAAATAAATATATTGACCCAATTAATGACCCGCGTTAACGTAGGGTTAAAATAAGGATACTGAGGTCAGGTCACTTCGTGAAGTGACTTTTCAGCATTAAAAAAAAAATGACCCAAGCCGTTTTCGCAGTAATAAATTTTCAATATTAATGGAAAGTATAATAAATTAAAAGGTTAAAATAATAATAATAAATAATCTCTATGAATAGACATCACATTAAGAGGCCTAAAGCAAACAAAAAAAATCTTCACATTTTTCAAGTGATGTGACCTTGTTTTAGGCAGACTGGTGAAGGGTCTCAAAATATGCTTCATCCTCAATGCCTCCACCGTTTAATTCTAAATCATCCTCAACAATATGGTTCTCCTCGATAACGCAGCAGGCCATTACTGTTGAGTTTAGATTACAGTTTTGAATCTCTGGCAACACTTCCTCCAATTTCTTATATTTCCGCAGAAATTCAGGTTTGGGGGTGAAATTTGTCCACTCATGAGTTTGGGGGTCCAAAAACTCGATGCTGTTTAAGAAATTCTTGCCTAAACCAACAAAAAGTTTAATTTAATTCAGAGTTTACATCAATTTCTAAAGTTACTCGTCATTACTAATGGAACAAAAAGATATGCATTTGTGATAAACAGTTTCAGAAATAGCAAAAGTTTTTTTTTAACTTTTTTTTTTTACATCTAAAATTAAAATAAAAGACAAAAAAATAAAAAATTTTGCTTCTCCAATATAAAAACACCAAATTTTTTTTTTATATATATATTGACTTACCAGAAAATCCCCCAACAGCATAAATCCTATTCTTGAGAACAGCAACACCAACATTAGCTCTACAAGTAGTCATGGGAGGACCAGCTGACCAAGTATTTGTATCTGGATCATAGATTTCTGTACTGCAAAGCGAATGGGATCCGTCAGAGCCACCAACAACATACAGCTTACCTGACAAAAAAAATTAATATAATATAAATATATATATATATATATATATATATATATATATATATATATATATATATATATATATATATATATATATATATATATATATATATATATATATATATATATATATATATATATATATATATGGCTAATGTTGCCCAAAAAGTAATTAACTGTCTATGTACCATCAAGGGCTGCCAATCCACATCCTCGTCTTGGGGTAGACATGCAAGCAACATGTCTCCAAGTTTTTTGCTCAGGATTATAAACTTCAACAGAGTTGAGACAATTCCAAGAATCACAACCTCCCACGGCGTAAACTTTGCCATTTAGAGCAGCAACTCCAGCTTGGTATCTTCCCTATATATATATATATATATATATATATATATATATATATATATATATATATATATATATATATATATATATATATATATATATATATATATATATATATATATATATATATATATATATATATATATATATATATATATATATATATATATATATATATATATATGGCCTCCATCGACCATGATATAGATGTTTCCCAACTCCGATGGAATTTGGTAGGCCTCTGGCCTTTGCCCACCGGAGGATATATATATATATATATATATATATATATATATATATATATATATATATATATATATATATATATATATATATATATATATATATATATATATATATATATATATATATATAATATTATATAATATATATATATATATATATATATATATATATATATATATATATATATATATATATATATATATATATATATATATATATATATATATATATATATATATATATATATATATATATATATATATATATATATATATATATATATATATATATATTTCTCCAAAATTAAAAACTATACAAATTATATATTACAAATTTTTTTTAGTAATGTGTAAAATAATTATCAATTTTTCATTTTGAGAGAGAATTACTACGTGTTGTGGTTTGTGGTCTCGAGATCTCAAGAATTTTTACTCTAGATAAAATATATTCATTTTTGTATGTTGTAGATTAACTTAGTTGTAATATTAGACATTTAAACCCACTTAAAATTATATTAAATGAACTACAAATGCAAAAATAAAAAGGAATAAATTTTTATTATGTACTTGTTCAATCAACTATGCGTGTGCGTGTAGATTTGTGTGTGTGTGTGTGTGTGTGTGTGTTTAGTTCAATGTACTGTACCGGGATTTTTAAGTTAACTATCAAAAGTGTTACATAAAAACAATTTTATTAAAGCTTTTACTTCGATATTTTTTTTTTAAAAGCACTTGTGTCGTTTTTAAAGAATACAAAACACCAATCATATTATATAAGAGAGAAAAATGAAACCCACCTGTATGAAGCGGAGTGATCGTGGTCCACCTGCTGGTGTTAGGATCAAATTCATCACACTGTTTGATTCCAAACTGTCCATTCCAACCTCCGATACAGAAAACTTTTCCATTAAGAGAGCAAACGCCTAGAAGAAAATTAAAATGGATTTGTGTAGTAAAAAAAAATGCCTCCCCACAATCTTAATCTAAAATTATGAAACCACGAAAAAATATACAAACATATCACAAACACTTGTCTCCCCTTTAGCAGAAAATCGAAAAAATATCTGCTTCTTCAATGTTTTTGAAGAAAATAGTTTAATTTTTAGAAAGTCAAGAAATTTAACCTGCTCTCCAATAGTGAAGAAAAAAAAAAAACTTAATACATTTTTAAACCTAGGTTCTGGAAAAAGAAAAGTGAATATAAATATTAATTTATATTCCGATCGGGTAGTCAAATAACTATAAAAACACAAATACCAACGGTATTCATAAGTAGGGATATTAGAAATAAAAAAATGATAATAATAATAATAATAATAATAAAATAATAAAACTGGATTTAGCACACAAATAGACAGTGGCAGGTTCCATTCGTTTAAATATATAAATGAAGTACAAATATTATAAAATTCATGCTTTTTTTTAACATTACTGGAGTTTTTCACCTTCACATTGTCGATAGTGTCTTAAACCCTTCGGTAGATACAAAGATTCTTACATAGAATTACTCACCAATCTTTATTACAATCACAAATTTGTCAGCTGATCTTAAAATGATAACCTTTTTATTTACTTTAATACAAGAATAAGCTTAATATCACCCCAAAAGCTTCTGCACTTGATCGCATCTGATAATACAATACCTATGTAACATTTAATAGAATATATATAGATAATATAGGCAATTATCACACAAGCTTCAATCCTAGAGTATTGCTATTGAATAATCGAATTAATATATAAATATATCGGATGATGAGTATACAGCAGCACTCTGGGGTCTCCAATCTCGTACCTTCATCTCTGTAATGAAAAGGAAAAACGCTGCATTATTGGCCTCGCTTGAAAACTCGTTTTTAATATTCTTATCATTACTAAAAAGAAAAAAAAGATATTTAATAAATGTTACCAACAGCATCATTACTCACTCAATAACTTCGACCTGATTTAAAAGCATTGAAAAGCTTACTACAGGAAGGTAAAATGGTTTCCTCTTTTAGAAATGATTGATAAGATTTAACCAATTTCTTTTTTCCTTTAGAAATAAAAGCACCTGAAGTGTTAATCAAAAGCCTTTTACATAAACACATATTTTATTAACTAAGCCAAAACATATCAAAACTGAACAGTCCTCCTGTTAGTGAATACAAAACAGTTTCACAAAATTTAAAAAACTGCTCTATTTAGAATACATTTTACAAGACAGATTAAAATAGACATAATATGAATTATTTTCTACTTTTTTTTAAAGTTAATATTGGATAAAAGGCAAAGATATTAATAAAAACTTATTAAATAGAATACAAACGAAACTTTGGGCAATATAATTTATTTTTTCTAGAGAAAAAAAAAAAAAAAAAAAAAAAAAAAAAAAAAAAAGTATGGAGGCCAGTCTGTTTTAGTAGGTAGAAGGATAAAATAAGTAATTATGAGTATTCATTACTTACTAAAAGAATTTTTATGAAATCTAAATGTAAATTTAGAAAAAGAAATTTATAACTTACATAGTGCCTTACATTTATAAATTAAAAGAAAACCTACCAGTATTTGATCTTGCCAAGGGCAAAGGAGAGGCCCATTCCCACTCAAGAGTGTCACCATTAAGAACTTCTACAGTATCAAGTTCTCTTGATCCATTACAGCCGCCAACGGCGTAAGCCATCCCGTTTAACACCGTCAGATCAAACCGACCTCTCGTTTCTTTCATATCAGGAAACTGTGTCCATGTATTCGTCTCGGGGTCGTAAGCCTCCACTCCAATCAGACACTCGCCTCTGTCGTAACCTCCGCAAACGATTAACCATCCATTTAATGTACCAACGCCACTCGCGCATTTAGGGGGATCTCATGTGAGGAATTAGGGTGTAGCTATCGACCTTTTCGACCGATGGAGGCCTTGAATTCCCAGAGTCACCATTTGTTTCTTCAGGAGCATTTACCTGCTGCTGTATCGAAAGGACAGCAACACTATTGTTAAGTGTTACAACAGCTACAAGAGAATTTTCTGGAAAAAAAAATAATAATAATAATTATTTAATAACCGAGGAATGAGATAAATAATTTTCCGATTTAAAAAAGATAGGAAAAGAGAAGAAGAAATATTTAATTAAAAAAAAAAGAACACTTAAACAAATCGGATGGATTTAATATAAGTAATATTAATGTAATAGATTTTTTAAGGATGTATTTCCAAACTTTCATATGCCGTATGATGTTCTAGTAACAAATGTTTTGTACTTTTGCAAAATAAAATAAAAGAGTATACAACTGACATTCAAATAATATGAAGTAATTGCGTGTGTGTGTGTGTGTATATATATATATATATATATATATATATATATATATATATATATATATATATATATATATATATATATATATATATATATATATATATATATATATATATATATATATATATATATATATATATATATATATATATATATATATATAATAAAAATTGTGGGGGAAAAAAGGAAAAATTATGTTAATATTATATCTCTAAAGACAGTGAAAGGTCATTTTAAATTTAGACTCATTACAGGCAACAAGCAAATAGTGAAAATTTCCAAGTAACACTGGACAGTGTGAGAATAATGTTATAACAGGTTGGCGAGGTAGAAGATTGGTAAAATTTTTAAGTAGGTTTACAGGAGCTGCTACTACATACTAAAAAGAAGCTATACCAAGTCGAAAAAAGGTGTCGGTAGTAGTTCCTAGAATAAATACAATTAAAAGAGACGGTTTTGAGTAAGTTAAACTTTAAATTGCAGATCTAGTACCAATAAAAAATAAGTAAGATTATAACATCTAAAGTCAGGAGATTCTGATAAGATATACATGCATGTAAGATCTTCTGAAGAGTTATGATGGACCGTATCTCAAGATGGTGATTTGCGTTCTGTGATTAGCAGAATGAACGATACAGGAACTTAACCCTTGTCGTGTGATAACTACGTATAAAATATATATAGTTTATGAAAGCAATTCACGGTAACCCTCTTTGGTGGCGAGTCCGCCTACATGAAGTAAAACCAATTCCACGAAAAGTGGTTTCTAAAGTCCTGAAAGGAATATGGAACTGATGGTTAATGTCAGGAGACACGAAACTTTTCAGGCTTTTATTTTTGCGATGGAAGAGTTGCAAGAGATCTAATAGTGAAAATAAGGTGATCATCCAGACAAGGTTCTTCAATACGGGAGATTATTGAAAATAGAGAGGGCGATGGAGCAGAGGCAGAGATGGGAAGATTATACCTGCCCAAGACAAATGATTGTCAGCGAGCGAAAAATAAGCAGTAGTATAGGGAACCTTCGGAATTAGGACAGCAGAGTAAGTTGTCGCAAAAGAATGCAGAGAGATTCAACATCTTCCACAAGCCGACCTGAAAAGACTAAGTATTTCTTGGCCGTTTAAACTCGTGGTATCTGAAATATCTCCAACACGAGGTATGTAAGGGCAAACAGTGTTTACATGTAAACCCAATTTTCACCTTGATTGTTGGAAATGACACTAAAGTCTAATAGGTGGAGATTCCACACGATTGATTTTCTTGAGAAGGGGAAGCAGTATACATTAGTAACCATCAGTCTCTTCTTGGTATGTCAAAATATCTTCCACTATGTCCAAAGGGACGTCAAGTGCATATACAGTTTCTTTGAAGTTGTTGAGAACCTATTCCCTAGTAATTTCCAAAGGGTGGTTGTTACCTATTATAAATTTATTTATATATTTAATATATTTATATGTTAGGAATTATGTTTCTTTTATTTTCATTAAAAATTATCTAATGTTCCTCGTTTTTTGTTGCGGAAGAAGGGAAAAAAGAAACCATGTCTGGGATGACTAGATCCTTCTTCCTGTCTTTTTAACTCAGTTACATTTTTACATCACCACTTTTATATCTGGGATGGCAATAGGGTAAAGAATTAACTGGACGGAATGGACAGTTTGGTTTGATATCTGTACATTTTATGAACAAATAAATGCTCAACGTTTTTGTAGCTGTTCTGCTTTTGTTTTTGACTACTTTTTTTTTTTTTTTTGAGAGGAGGAAATTAAAAACTAAAACTGGCCAGACTTCACTTTAACATCCCCAAATATTTCAAAAACTACTGAACCTACGTAAAAAAGGATTATATTTTTGGAATCCTTGTCGAATTTTAGGTAAGAAAAATTGGGAAATAAAAAATAAATTCTTATAATAAAAAAGTTTATATAAGTAAAGTTTACTTATTTTTAAGTCTCGAGAGAATCGTACCTCTGGCAATGTCCGTTTTTTTTCAATTTTTTCGAAATTAAAAAAAATGGGAAATACCCCAAATCGTCGACAGGAAAAGTTGTCTACAGTATCATCATCACTCACGGGTCGGGGGGTACGGGGGGCAGAGCCCCCCGTAGACAAATGTTCGGTATAACACCAAATTTAAGTTTGTTACGTCATCAATTGTCGTACAAAACCATATTTATTTTTTTTTTTTATTTTATTTATTTTCAAACATTTTATACTTTTCCTACCTGAAATTCGACAAGGATTCTAAAAATATAATCCTTTTTTACGTAGGTTCAGTAGTTTTTGAAATATTTGGGGATGTTAAAGTGAAGGCTGACCACTAAAACCAACTAAAATTGAAGAGGAGTTTTACAATTATAAATTCAAGTAGCTGTGAATCAAACGAGAAAAAAAAACTGGACTAGATCCAAGTAAGGTAGGAAAGTGACTTCCCAACAAACAAGATTTGGGTAGTAAAATGAATGTTGGAATGAGGAATGGCGGGTAAGCATTAAAAAATTCAATAAAATTTATTTTCCATTTTTTTCTGATTTTGAACTTGCATACAAGCTTGAAGAATAGTGTTATTGCATTAACTGAATGTGATATTGGAGATGTGATAGAGAAATCAGTCAGAAAATGTTGTAAAATGTCATATGGTAAAATTGAGACACATTCACTAACATCTTTGAGACCGAAGGTAGTTATCGGTAGTAATAAATAGTTCAATAAAAGTAAACAACCAATAACCACAAGAGTGAGAATTTTACTCTATATCTATTTCCATAAAATAAAGTTAAATTGCCTTTTAATTGTGTATATTATTATTAGGGAAAAGGTTGCGCCTTTGGGAAGGTAAAACTTTACTTTGAGCAGATATACTTAATATATATTTTTTTTTTTGCACAATATATATATATATATATATATATATATATATATATATATATATATATATATATATATATATATATATATATATATATATATATATATATATATATATATATATATATATATATATATATATATATATATATATTTCACCTATTTCTCCTTAGAAGTATATTTATGATTGGTCTCCATTTTGTTTTAAGTATATTTTTTTTACTGTGTATATTTTTTTTTAATAAATAAATAAAAATAAACAATTTACTTTTTTTCAATCCTCCAATCCAGTACGACAGTGTGAACGCTATCGTAGACGCGTCTACATTTCAACAAGAGGGTAATATAAAAAAAAATTGCTTAGAGGAGGTAGAGAGGAATACAAGATTACCACAGAAACCACATCATAACATCAATCAGGGTCAGAAAAAGGAAAGAATGTATGAAATTCCCGTAAAAAGAAAGAAAAAAAAAAAAAAAAAGAAAGAAAAAGTCAGGGAAAATCACTTCTTAGGAAGACAGAATGTTGGTAATAGTTTGGTTATTGGAACTAGGTTTAAACATTTTTTAATAATAATAATAATAATAATAATAATAATAATAATTAACCTGATACTTTGGAGAAGGAGATAAGCTTCCAATCTCCATCTTGCGGATTATCGTCATCAGAAATGCTCCTAGAGAAGAGCATCATCCTAGGCTTGGCAGGCTGCGACACTCCAGACACTTTCCTTCTTACCTGATGAAGAAATAGAGAAGTCATTTCGTCGCAGGGTAAAGCTGTGTTTAGGGGAGAGTCATAAGTCATTATTTAGTTAGTTTATAAATATTTGGCATTCTCGAGAATTCTTTTATATTTTTACACACAAATTTCCCGGTACTTAATTTTGAAGGTAGCATCCACAAAAAAAAGTAAATAAAATAAATAAATAATAATAATAATAAATAACAAAGTATAACCAAAATTAAAAACCTTACCCAAAAACCTTGAAAAAATCTTAAAAACTTTCCAGAGAAATAAAAATATACTTTAGTCCAAAGGCTTCTTAAAAAAAGTAAATTCAAATATTTTATAACAATAAAAACATTAATTCTATAAAACTAAGTTTTATAATTGCCTTACCTTCAAATTGGGTTGAGAGAGCTTACGCGAAATCTTCTTGTAATCCTGAACCAATTCTGTGTCATTCGCCGATCCAGTCTGAATGTCTGCGCAATCATGAAGAGAGTTGTCCAAATTCAAATACAAAAGATACGTCTGTTAACATATTAATTCTTGTAATGACATGTCACTTTTACACAATTATTTTCAATATATATATATATATATATATATATATATATATATATATATATATATATATATATATATATATATATATATATATATATATATATATATATATATATATATATATATATATATATATATATATATATATATATATATATATACTTTTTCCTGAAGCATTTGCATGGACAGCTCTTCCTCCTCCATCTGCTTGCGAACCCATTCGAGAGAAAGATTGCAAAGGGCACGACTGGTCATATTCGCTTCGTCCTTCGATCCATGAATTACGTTAAGCAAAATCTTGGGCACGCCCAGAGTATCCCTTGTCACCTGAAGCAGATCTGTCTGTAGTGATAAAAATAATTCTTCAGAAGAAAAGAGGAAGGATTAATGTACAGCGTCAATTCATTGTGTCGTACATTTATTGCAAAAATATTTGTGTTTAATGCGTCAGACTCACTTCAGTCATCTCACTCTGTCCCTTTTAAAATAACTGTGTCCGTCCATCCAATTTCGATCAACAAAAGTAGAACTAATATACGGTACGTTAATCACTCATTCATAATGCTCATATGTGAGGTATTTAAATTCTTTATTGCAACATAATTTTCTTAACCTTCTTTCCCCAAAATCTTTAAAAAAATTTTCTTCATTCGAAAATAACTTACATAAAAGTTGAAAATTGATCAAGAAGGGTTCAAACATATTTGTATGTATATCATGCCTACCATATATTACCTCTAATCCTCTATATCCACCAAACAACCTTTCAATTTATTTAACAAGTTAACCCGGTTAAATTTCACCATTTCAATAGTCAAACTAAAACAGTCTTTTATCTATTCAACATTTATAATGCTTACAAAAATGTTGTAACTGAGACACAAATCATACGCAGAGATAAATTACGAAATAACCAATGAGTTATATTGTGTCGCTAAGATACTTTATAACAACAACAACAACAATAATAATAATAATAAGTGTAAAATTCTCCCAAGGATGGCTTAAGACACTTGGTAAATTACCTGCTGTTGAATGTACTGATCCACGATGGAGACTAGCCTTGTATTCGTGGCAATTCCCGGGAGGGCCCTAACAGCTAAGCAAGAATCTGGAGTCAAGGAATTTACTAGATGTTCCCCACAAGATTTTGCAATGCCTTCCATCTATATATATATATATATATATATATATATATATATATATATATATATATATATATATATATATATATATATATATATATATATATATATATATATATATATATATATATATATATATATATATATATATATATATATATATATATATATATATATATATATATATATATAATGGAAATATAAACTTGATAATTCATTAATAATAATAATAATAATAATAATAATAATAATAATAATAAACATTACAAAATCCTGTTAAAATAATGATTATACAAAGCTTGTTTACGTATGACAACATAATTTATCAAAGTTAAATGAGAAAATCTTCTGAAGTAAAACGGAGACTTTTAAGTTTTAATTTGAAATCCAAACAATGCGAGGTGGTGTCAATTTCAACACAAGAAAATTGTTCCTACTTCTCTTTTGTAATAATGGTAAAGTCAATTGTTAATAAAATTCTAAAATCATAATTCTTAAATATAATTTAGCTTAAGCAAGCTAACTACTTCATGTTTACTTTCCTATCCCAACATATTCATCATTAATAATAATAATAATAATTTGAAGTAGTAGTAAAAAAAACCTTTAGTTTGTAGGCTGCAATGTACATAGCCTTGGCAGACGCTGCAGATACTTCCAATTCGCCAGTATAAGCATAGGAAACAAGTCGCTTCAACTGAGTCTCTATCAAAACCACCATTTAGTTTATAGATAAGCTGAAATAAATAAATAAATAAATAAATAAATAAAAATAAATAAATTAATTAAATAAATAATAATAATAATAATTTTTTTTTTTTTTTTTTTTTAAATTTTATTAATTAATATTAATAAATAAATAATATATATATATATATATATATATATATATATATATATATATATATATATATATATATATATATATATATATATATATATATATATATATATATATATATATATATATATATATATATATATATATATATATATATATATATATATATATATACCTTGTCTTCGGTGGCGGTCTTGACTTCGTCGTCAGCAGTGAAGAGTTCAAAGAAATAAGGAGAAGCACAAGCAAGAACAGGAACGGTGGGCGTAAATCTCAGAATTTTCCACCTGCAAAACCACGTCGCAAAAGGTTCGATTTTTGCGCAGGTGTTGCAGTTGTCGCATTCGTGAGCAAAAAGTCTGCGCCGAATCGGACACAATTAGCACTTCCTCTCGTCTGCCTTCAGTTACCATTTTTGCCAGTCTGAAAATAAAAATAAATGTAAAAAAAAAATTAGAAAAAGGAAAGGACAAATAATGTGATGGTAGTTACATAAAAATTATTTAAAAATAATCGCCCAATCTCTTCTGTAAAAAAAATAATACACCGTGTATTTTTTCTCTTCCTTTTCATCCGTGACCTTTAAAATATAAATAAAAACTTTCCTTGGTGACCTTCGTGAGTGGAAACTAAAATATTTTCTATTTCTTTTTTTACAAAAAATGGTATTAAAAAAAAAAAAAAAATTTAAAAAATATTTTATTAAAAATAGTAAAATAATTTTCCCAATAATTTCCTAACCGAATATGTTTTATTTGTCAGGTTAGGTATAAATTTGTTTCTGTGTTGCCAAAGTTAATAAACTTTGTATAACAAAACAGAAATAATACTTTAGTTATATGTAATGTTTTAATTACAGCTTCAAATAAATAATATACTAACCCACCAATAAATTATATATATATATATATATATATATATATATATATATATATATATATATATATATATATATATATATATATATATATATATATATATATATATATATATATATATATATATATATATATATATATATATATATATATAGTATATATAGCATGAAAAAAAAAGTTTATTAACTGGAATGAAATTTTTTTTCCTAAGAATAGTTGAAATTATTTTATTTATTTTTTATGTATTATTTCTTTTTCATATGAAGCCATAGTGATAAACTTGTATATCATCATCAATATAGCAGAAATAAATGCATACTCTGTAACTATGAAATTTATATAATTAGTTCTCTAGAATCACTTTAGAAACTACCACGACTTCAAAACGAACATCAAAATGAAATCTGAATATTGGGGAATCAAGTTACAAGTTATTATTGGTTTGGACTATTTTACGCGCTTGGAATATTACGACAATTGACTATTATTGAGGGTTAAAGTATTGCACGTGTGTGTGTATATATTTATATTTATTATATATATATATATATATATATATATATATATATATATATATATATATATATATATATATAGTATATATATATATATATATATATATATATATATATATATATATTTTAGTGGCAGATTTGGCCATACCATGGTTGGTCAAAAACCATTGTTTTCACACCGTATCGTTGCGCACCGCAAGCGGGTGTAAAAGTAGTGAATCTATATATTAAGTGACCATATTATGATAGATAAATTCGATATATAAGAGTCTGAGAAACAAACTTTTTATTCCACATGAAAATTTGTATTCAACTTTACGGTTTTAATAACCACAAATGCTTATACTCAGAAATATTGCCCTAAAAATAGAAAGGATACCTGGGGAATGTTCAGTGGGACTCAAGGATATATGCGAAAGGATGATCTATCAAAATTTTAAAATTAATTAATGAGGGAAATCTATAAATTTCTAATGTAGCCTAAGCCTAATGATGCTTTTTTTTTTTTTTTTTAAATAGTCGAGAATATATAAACTTCCTGGAAGGTTCACAATTCGCGCAAAAGGAAAACCTGAATAGCAGCAACTCGACCGAAAAGTGCCAATGGCATTTTCTAGGAATTCAAGTGAGACCTTGCCTGTAACTTCATCAGATTTTACGTTATAAAATTAAAAATAAACATTTTTCTTAGAATTTACTGAACTCTAATCTAATGTTTTCGGTATCCAAATATGGTTAAATAAAAGCCAGTATACCTCCATTTGAGAACCAGCAATCGGAATAAGAAAAGAACAAAGGAAATGAAAAAATAAGCTTTACATACATTTTTCCAATTTTATTATTTAGAATTAATAAATGTAAAAATATTTCTTAAAATTAACGATTAAAAAATAGAGACCAAAGGTTTCTCTTTAATTAATCAAATTATTTTGCATTTATTGCATTTTTTTTTTTTTATTCTTATGATAATTGGAAGAAAAAAGTTTGAGAAGCTCCGTTGAGGACTATTCTCAGAGAAGCTTCCAATATTTCCTTTTCATTACAAATCTTCAACTTCAAAGTCGTATTTATAAAAAAAAATTTTGTTTACTAGGAGTATTAATAAAAATTTTCACAAAAAAATATTACTATTCACAGATCCACTGAGTCCAAAGACCAGTTTTGCCAACAACATAAGTCATTGAAAATGTGTTCAAGACGACATTCTAAAAAGAATTCTCCTTTTTTTCATATTTGGGTGGAAAATTAAGGAAGAAACTCTGGGAGGAAAAAAAAAATCTATAACCATGCATTTTGAACCCATAGGTTGACTGCCTTTGAAAATCGCCTTTGCAATTTGTTTGGACTTAAGGACGACCTTCATAAATTGTTTCTTTTGTCGACGAAGAAGATAGGAGTAATAAGCTTAGTTTTTTGATGAGGAATATTTTCAAATGAAATATTATGGTGAAGTTTGTTTATTATCTAAAATTATAGCTCTTTTTATTATATATATATATATATATATATATATATATATATATATATATATATATATATATATATATATATATATATATATATATATATATATATATATATATATATATATATATATATATATATAGAACGAGTGACTTCAGTAAGAAGGGTTGTAATGGTTATCTTTTTCCTATACTCATCAATCTCAATCTTCTTGGTCTTCGACATTTTGATTTCTAAGCTTCCCTATTTCTGTATGTCCTGATTTCCTTTCCGGTCCCTCTATAGCAGCTGTTTACTGAACCACCGTTCATCCTTTAAATCTGTCAATAGTGGTGCCCCTTTATATTATTATTATTATTCCTTTTTTTTTTTTTTTTTTTTTTTTTAACCCCGATACTCATTTTCAACTTACATCAATTACCTTCCATCTGTCAAATCACTACCCATTCACTCATACCCACGACTCCATTTTTCATTGTTCTTTTCATATTGAAATACACCCATCACAATCACAAATAACTAATTAATGGTAGAGATGAGGACTTTAACCAACTGATCTTTGATCTTTCTTGTGTATCCAACTAAGGCAAAAGAAATATGGTAAAATAAAGTTTCTTCATCCATCCTTCTCAATACAATATTCCGAAGAAGTACAACACTACTTCTAAAACACAGCTCTCTCTCTCTCTCCTTTCATTTTCTCTTAATATTTCTTGGAAGGGTTATATCGCTTCTTTTTCTAAAGTTTCTAAGAGGATTTCTTCATATAACTCATTACTTTTTCATTAAAAGGGTGTCGTAAGCCATAGTATGGAGTGTTATGTCCGCATAACATACCTGGGGTGCCTCCATTTACAGTTCTTCCTGAGAGAGTAGAGTCTCGGGTTTTTGCCCTAACTTATATATCCTCAATGATTCTTTCCAGTCTCTTTCTGCCCGTTGAACTATTGTTTCACTTTTTTTATCATAACGCTATTACAATGGAAATTGATCTTCCTAACACTATTTCCATACCTCTTCCTTCGAGGAAAACACGTGACACGTCTTTACATGTAGTTTCAACCTTTTACTGTCAAGAACAACGTAACCTATCGGTAAAGTTGGATACACTTCCACCTTCAACAATTTCACACTTTCCAAAGCCTTGTATAGGGACACGTCGGCCATTTTATTTTGCTAAGTTGTGCGTTCATAACTCTGGTGGGATTTATGTGGGCCTCTGGCCTTTTTTCACACACACACACACACATATATATATATATATATATATATATATATATATATATATATATATATATATATATATATATATATATATATATATATTATATATACCCTGGTGGGCAAAGGCCAAAGGCCTACTAATATTCATCAGAGTTGGGGAAATATAGGAAATTTGGTCAAGTTAAAAGTCGACATGTCCCGATACACGGCGTTTGAAGGTGTGTCTGTCAAAGGCTATTGGTAAAACAGATAAAGGCCATTAAGAGTACATGTAAGATAGAACATTGAGGTTAAGTCTGGGATCGGAGAGTTGGAAAGAGAAGAAACGAGACACTGTAGAAAGGCGTGTCGCACGAACCCTTCTCAATGGAAGAGTTCAGAAGAACATTATCCATTGTATTAGCGATAATATAGAAAGAGCGACGCAACAATTCTAAGGGCAGAAAGAGACTGGAGAGGATTAGCGAGAAGAAGAATGGAGAAGACGAAAAGTCCTAGACTATACCTTTTCAATGAGAGCTGTATGAATGAAAACACCCCAGATGTGTGGTGTATTCCTTACAGGGGCGAACAACAACCCTATAAAGAGCTATCTGAGGTGACGAGAATATATTACAAAGGCTCCTTTCAATACCCAATCTCTTAAAGGCTTGTTTAGAAAGAGAAGTAATGAGATCTTTCCAAGAAAGATCACGAGAAAAAAAATATTAAGCACAGACGAAGGCTTGAGTTGTGAGTTTTCGAAAATGTCATGGTTTTGTAGGTTGTGTCGAATAAAGGGATGGTGGAATTGAATTTCTGAAGCATTGAAAACGACCATGTTTTTCAATTTGAAATACAAGAAAGATCAGTGGTTAGTTTCTCCAAGGAGTAATGAAGGGTGGAGTCATCGGCATAGGAGTGGTTAGGTGATGAAGTAATAGAAAGAAGGTCATTAATGGAAAATAGAAAAAATGTTGGAGATAGGACAGAAAATCGCGGATCACCACTATTAATCGACAAAGTTAGAACTGTGGCAGTCTACAATAGATGCTATAGAAAGACCGGAAAGGAAATCAGAGAGGATAGATACAGAAAGAGAGAAGTTTAGAAATCAAATCTTTGCGCCAGACTATCAAAAGCTTTCGATATGTTCAGTGCGACAGCAAAAGATTCACCGAAAATATATATATACCATAATATATATATATATATATATATATATATATATATATATATATATATATATATATATATATATATATATATATATATATATATATATATATATAATATATAATATATATATATATATATACCGTATATATATATATATAATATATATATATATATATATATATTATATATATATATATATATATATATATATATATATATATATATATATATATATATATATATATATATATATATATAATATATTAAACGTTTCACTACTATTTACAAGCTCTTGTTTTTAAACAGTGGCCTTTTGTCCTTGACAAAAGATAAAGTTTTGAAAACAAATGAAAAACTATGCTCAGTAACACAAAAAATTATTACCCTTTGAAAGAAAAAATAAATAAATAAAAGTTTACAAAATATAACAAACTTCCTAAAAATAATTTTGTCCTTTCCTCACCCCCATTTCGCCCTCTGCAACGATACTACAAAAAAACAAACAAAAAAAAAATTATATATCGGAAAATTTAGCTGCCAAACATTCATTCAAACAAACCCGGACACACAAAATATATTTAAATAAAAATTTTGACAATAAAAAAAATAAATAAAAAAAAAAAAATAAAAATACGACAGAGTAAAATCTCAATTAATTTACGATTGTTTTTCAAAATGATGAAGACGTCAATAAACTGTTGTCTTCATCTGATATGGCACTAAATCATTACTCAAATACATTAATGCCAAATTGATACTTTGGCATCGAAAAATAACCATCATATATCTATCTTCCCAAAATAATTGCCTGATATATATATATATATATATATATATATATATATAATATATATATATATATATATATATATATATATATATATATATATATATATATATATATATATATATATATATATATATCAATTTTTTTTTTTTTTTACTCTTTTTTTTTTAAAAAAAAAAAAAAAAAAATTATATAATAAAAAGTGTCTTAACATAAACAAACAATCGATATTAGAAGTTCAATCCGGTCAAACAACTCTCTTCTGACGTCAGCAAAGACAATATATATATATATATATATATATATATATATATATATATATATATATATATATATATATATATATATATATATATATATATATATATATATATATATATATATATATATATATATATATATATAAATATATTTATTATTTATAAAAATTTTTAAAAAAATAAAAAAAAAAAAGATTAAATTAAAAAAATAAATAAATAAATAATAATAATAAAAAAATTAAAAAAAATTTGTAAATATAATAAAAGATGGAACGAAGTTGATGTGGTATAAACCTGATCCAAAAGTATCCTCATCACATTTTATAACATCAAAATGCGAATATTTTTAAGTATGTGAAAATTCAATATTGGTTTTTAAAAACCCCAAAAAACCGACTTTCAAGGATGAAGAATCTCTCCGACAAACCACCAAACTTCTGAGAAGGATTTACCCAACACGGCCACGTCCCTTCCACTTATTATAGACACAAGTGACGTATATATAACGTTAAAAAAAAAAAAAAGTTAGTTGCTATGTGTGTTGCACGCGCGTGAGATCACACACACACACACACAATAGATAACTCAATAAAGAAAGCAAGTAAATTTAGGATAAGTTTTTACATAAAACGTGAGAAATATATATATTATATATATATATATATATATATATATATATAATATATATATATATATATATATATATATATATATATATATATATATATATATATACAGTGGCGGCTCATCATTATGGGCTCCAGGGCTGCAGCCCTTCCAAATTAAAAATACCAGGCGTAGGATGTTGATATAAATATGAAATTTTTGTCAGAGAAAAGTGATTTAAATTCATTTTTTTAACAACTTAATACATAAAAAGTATAAATCATTAAAGAAAATAAGAAGGAAATGCATTTTGCAACTGCAAATTTTTGGGTACGATATTATTTTTCAAGCATTGCCATTATATAAAAAATGGGCTGTAAAATTTCAGTCCTAATTTAGGCCATTTTATCACTTCTTAAATAATAAGACAGATATGGCAACTTACGAAAAAAACAATGCAAAATTGCAATAGCAGTTTTTATCAAGTATCTAGTTTGTCTTTCTGTCCTTTTAAGTACAGATAAAAATGAATATAACTAAGAGTTGTTTA
>SEYY01023363.1:60000-62500 GCA_009176605.1 Armadillidium nasatum
CCTTATTGTACAAGAACATAAAGGCCAATTTTCCTTCTCTAATATTAATTCACATACAAATGTTTTGGAAATAATTAAACCTCAAACCTCTGCTCCCCATTCCCCCCTCCCCTACTACTAACCACTAATTTTGTTGACAGGTCAAACTCGACCTTGAAACTATGTCAAGGGAAATCAAATGCGTAGTTAATATATATATATATATATATATATATATATTATATATATATATATATATATATAATATATATATATAAATATATATATATATATATATATATATATATATATATATATATATATATATATATATTCCAGATTGTAAAATTATACTACAACAAATCAACCAATAGACTAACCCTATGTAAATTAAGGTCAAATCTATCTATACAACATTTCATATAGAAAACAAATACCATTTAATAGTTATACACAGTTGAAATACCTATTATGATAAGTACCTTCCGCATGTTCTGGTTTTTTGTATAGTATATGAATATACTAATAAACTTTTATGTATAATTATATATGTATTCATATTGGGTGTTATTTTTGTAGCCTTGAATGCTATTTTGTTGTCGGAAAGGGCCAAATTCAATTAAATTTATAATGCAACGTAAAGTAACCTAACATAGCCAGACTTAACCAAACCTTAACCATAACTAATAACAGAAATTATTATTTTTAAGCTTTAGCAATATATCGATAAATCAATATTAAAAATTCAAACAATTTTTTACTAACTTTTTTTTTCTCCAATATAAAATAGTTTCTTGTTCTATGCAATAGATTTTATTTAAATCTTTAAATTTATGATTCAAGAAGCTTTATATTCACTACTGAAATGATCTTTTAAAATGTAGTTTAAGTTTTGTAGCTAAATAAAACTAATTTAATACCACTCACCTAACCATGCATATACAGTCTCATGTATGGGCTAATTCTTGTATTATATTGAATTGCATAATATGAATTGTCAATGGATTGACTAAGATTTGTATTCATTAGGATTACACGACATGTAGGAATAGTACTATTAAGATTATGGTAATCTAGCAATCAAATAATCTTTTGTTATGTATACCAATTACTTTAAACACTGAATCTAATATATTACAGATGAAAATCTGGAACTCATAGCATGACAATGTGAATCGTTGTAGATATCTTTTATTACTTGTTAAGCCTCAAGTTACTAATTCAAGATTGGCCTAGTATAGATAAGCATCCCTGACGAGAACTGAACCTGACCAAACCTAACGAGATGATTGACCTTTTACATCAAACTCCAATCAAGCCCAAAGTAACTGTTTAACAAAAGTTTAACAAAAGTTTATTTTTATTGATTACTTTATTTGTGTTCGTTTGTTTTAAACATTTTTAAAACAACATTTTGTTTGAAGCTATTTTGAATTTTTTTCATTTTGATTTTCATTACAAAAGTTAATTTATTTGATATCCTTTCAAAACATACAACCGTATGTGTAGAACAGGACAATCAAGTTACCTGCCCATAGAATTTTTATCTTGGGTGGTTCTGTGCACGTTAAATTTATATAAATATTCAATTACATGATTAGCTATAAAATGAAATTGGCTAAGAATTGGGCAGTTCGAGAAGCCAAGTCCCGGCTAGGTACCTCACATATATATATATATATATATATAATATATATATATATATATATATATATATATATATATATATATATATATATATATATATATATATATATATATATATATATTGTGATGATTTTTCTTACGGATGAAAAATAACCACTGAATTATTTTTAAAAAATAATAAAATTATGACCCTTAAACAGTATATTGCTAAGTCTGTTCTGGTCTTGTGCTTTATACAACAAGTTTCATGATTAGTTTTAAGATCTTTACAAACCACATTTTCTTCATTGGTCGAAAATCTTTTGGGGATCCAGATCCATTCCCGGGTCATAAATCTATCGTACAACCAGTCTTCCCTACTTTCCTCTTAGGTCATAATTCTTTCTTACATTCAAATACTCTTCCCTTATCTGAAATCATTCACAAACTCTGACCTTCTTCCCTAGTGGTAAATCACTCGTAAAAATAACGATACATCCCCACTGTTGCAAATATAACATTTACTTTATTCTTCACATCCTTACCGTGTAATAAAGATATTGGTGTGAAACATGATACCTCTATCTTCCTACTTAATTTACCAACTAACGAACCACTCTTATTTTCAATACACACCATAATCAACTAAATATTTCTTCCTCTCACTAAATTTCATTGTCACTAAAGATCACGTTCTTATCAGTTATCTCTCTACCTTCAGCATTTAAATCACCTATATGAACCTAATATATATATATATATATATATATATATATATATATATATATATATATATATATATATTATATATATATATATATATATATATATATAATATATATATATATATATATATATAATCCTCGTATCTTCGAAGGGAACCCTAAAAAGTTGC
>SEYY01023363.1:67500-80000 GCA_009176605.1 Armadillidium nasatum
GAAGTCTGAACAATCCAGGGCAAAATAATGGAGATACGGTATGTCTACTATATTGGTTGCATAAATAATGAAGTTATTAAAAAATTTATGTACAATTGGAAATTCTCCTAAAGGTATACCACACAGTATAGCATGACAATCTAACTAGTTAACCTTGAAAAATGGTTGTCCGGTACCGGTTTATCGTACGCAATACTGAACGTCACGGGTGGTAGTAGTGGTTTTTGCGATAGGAAAACTATCATAAAGCAGCTAACTAGACTCAGAAATAATAATAATAATAATAATAATAATAATAATAATAATAATAATAATAATAATAATAAATAATGCTTACCTTTTTTAAAAGGAAATACGTCAATTGAAAATAACTTTGTGAACAATAAATATGCTAACTTAAAATTTAATAAAGCCAAGGCTAGAGAATAACGGAGGAGTAAAATCTTGTCATAATAAAGTCAATTTCAAATTCATAACTTCCCCAACTGGGTATTGCTAATTTTGATTTTTGAGCCAGTTTTTGTTCTTGCAACTGCGCAAGGTGGTTTTACGACTTAATTTTTGATTTTTTTTTCTTCCAAATAATTATTATTATAAATATTTATAAATTATTCCCATCTGTAAATGAATTAATGTAGTTAAAATCTAATAAAAAAAATTGTCTGGCCTTAATCACAGATTTTTTTTTATTTCACAAAAAAATAGATAATTTCAAATGAGACCCCAGCTATTCACTCCGTATTTTTTTTATCTTTACAAAATTTTAAAGCAACTATTAATTCTTACAAGTAAAACTATAAGATATCACGAAATATAGGACACGTGGGTAAAATTTCAAGCCGGCGTTGTTCTATATTCTAAGTTAATACAACAATAGTGCTTGATATCTCAAACTCCTCTGAATAGTCGGACAAGCGAGAGATGCTCACCGCCACAGTCGCTGATTCTGCCAAGAAAACACAAACAGTTGCCAAATAAATTAAAACATATTTATTATTTCACTGCATGTTTTATGTTTATACAAATAAATATATTGATGAGCCACATTTAAATTAAATATTTATTATAGTGAAAAGTAGTCAAGATGTAAATGATATTTAATATTTATATAAACAATCAATAATTTAAAAAAATTAAAATAGTTGGCAACACTGGCTTGAAAATCAATACAACGAGCTATTATTATTATTATCAGTGTAAATTGTAATGCTTGTAGGTGTTCAAGCAATAATACATATTCAGTATGTATTTTTTTTAACTTTTACATAAAAAATTAAAAATAGGGCAAAGATAGAGGTTAATTCTTAAATTTCTTCAGCTTAGCTAAGTATGCTTAAAAAAATGAAAAAGAAAAAACTTATTACTCTCTAAAAGACTAAAGCAATATATATATATATATATATATATATATATATATATATATATATATATATATATATATATATATATATATATATATATATATATATATATATATATATATATATATATATATATATATATATATAATATATATATTATATATATATAAAGAGGAGAGAGAGAGAGAGAGAGAGAGAGAGAGAGAGAGAGAGAGAGAGAGAGAGAGAGAGAGAGAGAGAGAGAGAGAGAGAGAGAGAGAGAGAGAGAGAGAGAGAGAGAGAGAGAGAGAGAGAGAGAGAGAGAGAGAGAGAGAGAGAGAGAGAGAGAGAGAGAGAGAGAGAGAGAGAGAGAGAGAGAGAGAGAGAGAGAGAGAGAGAGAGAGAGAGAGAGAGAGAGAGAGAGAGAGAGAGAGAGAGAGAGATTGGCAGTAGGACGATAGGTGTATCAACGTTACGTAACGAACATAACTTTTGTAACGAGTAACGGAAACACTTTTTTTTCAATGCAACGATGTAACAAACGCTTTATATAAATTGCTGTATAACGATGTAATAAATGCTAAAACGCTTTACAGTTTTTTTTTTCTTATATAAAAATTACCGTTAATCGGGAATCGTTAACTTCAAAACTGCATTTGGATCTGGGCGATTCCTTCGGTTTAGAATGTTGAAAAATTTACGGTATCTTGGGATGCTGCATCTTATGACAAACTAAAAAACACTGTAATTCAAAATAGACAATAATAGAATTAAAAAACAAGAAATATTAATTTCTATATATTTATGACAGCATTCTGTGTAAAATTTAAACAATTATTCGGGTAGCAGTATCGATACTGAGAATAAGAATTTACCATGAAACATTAGTTAGCTTCACTATGGTTGCAACTTGCATCACCAAAATAAAACCAAATAATAATAATAAATAATAATAATAATAATAATAATAATAATAATAATAATAATAATAATAATAATAATAGTAATATTTACTACACTACCGTGTTTCTTCCCCTGTTGAGGGATTGTTCAGCCGAGTTGGAGGAAAAAATAATTGACTTCAACGTTAGAAATATTAAACGTCCAACTCTGACTCCAGTTGATTAACCTTCCTTAAAAGCTTTAAAAGTCCGACTCACAACTCAAATTTTTTACCCAAACAAATTTTTTTTTTCATTTATTATATTTATTTATTCTGCAAAAAATATATTTAATAAATAATAAAGTTAAATTTCTTATATATATATATATATATATATATAATATATATATATATATATATATATATATATATATATATATATATATATATATATATATATATATATATATATATATATATATATATATATATATATATTAAAAAATTTACAAGCACATTACCTTTTTAAAATAATCAAATTGGCGAAACATAAAGCTGCCTCGGAGAAACTTAGAGGTGCGACTTTCAAATACATCCCTCATTCACCTCTTCCCTCATAACCACTTGGCAATTGGTGGCCTTTGGTGATACAGTTGGTGCAGCTAAGATCTTGATGCCGTCTTGCCCCGGTGAACGGTTTTCTTTTTCATTAATTTGTGCAACATTTGCAGTCTCTTGTCTAATTTCCACTTTGTCGAGCACCACCCCTCTTCTTCTAGACCTCAAGTCTTGTTCTTACCTGAAACTCAGGTGTTTGAGTTCTTAGATAGCAATCCCTACTCTGTTTCCTCCGACTTTCCCAATACTGTTCTCGAGTCTCTAATTTGGAGTCTTCTGAATTCTCTATGGCTTAAACTTTCCTGCAACTCTACAACTCTAAATTCATTTGTTCTGTCTATTTAACTCTTAATTCTACAAACTATAAAGAATTCTTTGACTACCTTAATAACTCCAAAATAGAACATATTTTTTCTTCTTCTCTTTTCTCTGAAATCAATCATTTTAGGTGATTTCAACGTTCGCCACCGACAATGGCTCTCATCTAGTTATCATGATCCAGCTGGTGAACTCGCCTACTACTTTTCTATCCAGAATAAATTTTAGCAGTTGGTGCATCTCCCTACAGTTATCTCTGACCGTCTTGGTGATGAACACAACATACTTGATCTTTTCCTAATTTCTTATAAACTCTTTCCTCCTCTTGGTTCATCCGATCACCTTCTTATCTCTGTATCTTGTTCGGTCTCTTCAAGTCTTCCGCAAGAACTGCTCCAGCCTTCGGCGAGATGTTTCTGGCATTTCGGTGTCACTAACTAGTTTGACTTCCGGTTGTACATTTCTGATTTCATATGGAATGATTACTGCTTCCGTGAGAGGGGTCTCTCGGAATATGCTGAGAGCATAACCGAGGTGATTCTCTCTGACATGGAGGAGTACATTCCATATTCTTTCCTTTCTACTAGACCTAACCAAAACCTGGTTTAACTCTGCTTGTTCCAGCCGCCGGGATGCTGCCTTCAGGGTTTACCGTAATCTTCAATCTCCACAAACTCATGCAACTTATATTTCATTCCGAAATCGTGCAAAATCTATTCTCCGCAACACCAAAAGCTCATTTCTGCATAGAAATTGCAATAATCTTTCTGGTTATTCTTCCTCACAATCTTTCTGGCATTTTGCAAAATATGTCAACTCTAACTTTGTTTCTTCCTCTTTTCCTCCTCTAGTATCTTCTGACGTTCAACTGCCGTTTTGCCTTCCTCTAAAGCTGAACTCTTCACTCAAACTTTTGCCTTCAATTCAATCTTAAGCAAATCCGGAGCTATTCCTACTCCTTCAATCCCCTTCAACTCATTTATGCCAAAATTGTAATTTCTTCTAAAGACGTCATTTCTGCTCTCTCTGAGCTTAACACTAAGAAGGCGTACGTTCCTGATGGTATCCCTCCTGTGGTTCTCAAAACTTGTGCTTCTGAGCTTTGCACCCTGCCTTGGTAAACTATTTCGTCTCAGACTTTCTAATTCAACTTTCCCTTCTTGCTAAAAACGTGCGCTCATTCAGCCTGTGCCGAAGAAGGGGGACCCCTCTCAACCCTCTAACTACCGTCCCATTTCTTTAAACTCCTTTCTTTCTAAAGTTTTCGAATCTATCCTTAACAGGAAGATTTGGAAACATCTCAATTCTTCTAATCTTATCTCTGATCGCCAATATGGCTTTCGTAAGAAACGCTCTACTGGTGATCTTCTTTCCCTTCTCTCTAATTTTTTTGGTCCTTGACACTTTGACAATTCGATGAATCTTTTGCTGTCGCGCTAGATATATCGAAAACTTTCGATAGAGTCTGGCACAAAGCTTTGATTTCCCAACTTCGTTCTCTCGAAATCAATCCTTCCCTCCGATTTCTTTTCCGATGGTTCTATAGCATCTGTTGTAGACGGCCACCGTTCATCTTTTAAATCTATTAATAGTGCTGTTTTTCAAGGATCTGTCATTTCTCCAATACTTTTTCTACTCTTCATTAATGACTCTTTATTACTTCATCACCTATTCACTCCTATGCCGATCATTCTACGCTTTATTACTAATTTCAGTTTGAAAGACACTCCACCCAGCAGCAGTTAATTGACTTAATTAAGGAGGGATAGCTCTGGAGCATTTATCAATATGAAATTCTTCTATGAAATTCTTCTCTTTCAAGAAATTGTCATGTGCAACCTTTCTTTAGAGGAGAAAACGGTATGCGATAGAAAGATATAACAACAAAAAATACTACAGTCCATCGGAGTATTTCTGTTATACAATAAATATAAATAATTAACAATATTCAAAACAGTTTTACAAAATGAGAACCTTCCAGACCTGATGAATGCATTACACTTAGGTAAAACGGTAAAACAGATATCGCAACAGACTGTCAGTGTTCCGATGGTATGGCAACACACGCCTGTCGTATACCATCTGTTAGATAGCACACCATGCCAAAAAGTCCGTGGTGTAAGGTCGGGAGAACGTGCAGGTCATAGAAATAGGGCTTCCTCGACCATCCAACATTAAATGATAGTTTTCATGGAGCCATTTGTTCGAACATCTGACATATTTTGCTTGACAGTCTTCAAACTGAAACTACATATGATGAGCAATGGAACATCGTCCATGAGATTGTGGAAGGTAAAGGGAAGGTAGTCCAAGAAGGTCTGACCATTCCGTTTACTTGTCAAAATTTCCGATGAAATTTCTAGACTTGTATTCTCAGCCACACATTGAATGCAAATCCATACTGAAAATGAGGTTTCTGGATTGCTTGGAGATTTTATTGTGCTCACACGTGGTTGTCTTTCAAGTTAAATATACCATGTTTGGTGAATATAGCCTCATCCGTCCACAACACCTTCATCTGATGGATGGCATTTACCCCCTGCCAGAGATCTCCATACCACAGTAGTCGAAACACCCAGCTCGTATGCTTCTCTACGTGTATCTATCGACGGGTTTTCCTCAAAATGCCGTAGTGTGTTTTGGATTCTTAGTTGATGTCACATTGCTGCGAAAACCCAGTCACCACGCGGCTCGACATAACATGATCCTATTTCTCTCAGTCGCTGATATGTTGCCAGAAATAGTGACCTGTGCAGCAACCTTCTGTTGAAATCGCGTAGCTAATTTACGACTTGCTTCCTTTGCATTTCCGTCGTATAACCCGTACACATCCACGATATCTGCATACTCACTCTTTGCGAACATACGATGCATCGTTTGCTCTGGTGTCCGGAAGGACGAGCCTGTTCACTTACGAATATGGTAACTATCGGTACGTATTTCCGTTCTCTAAGTAAAGTACGAAAATTTTTTTGGTTATCACCCTAAGCAATACGTAATTAATATGTGGTTGTAATTTTACAGTTACAGACAGGATACCAAGATATATTTTGTAAGTTCGACAGAGTTGCAATATTTATTCTTATCATAATATTGGGGCTTCGAGATGGCATAATTTCGATAGACGCAGATATCCTTGTTTTGCGATCTTCACCCCATACAAGGCGTATGGCTGTTTAAAAATGGAATATATATATATATATATATATATATATATATATATATATATATATATATATATATATATATATATATATATATATATATATATATATATATATATATATATATATATATATATATATATATATATATATATGTATATAATGAAAAAATTTATCATTTTATTTCATGTTTGTAGTCATGTAAATAATTTAATAAATTTTCGAATTCATATCTATATTTATTTATTTATTCAACATGAATAACCAAAGGTATTTCAGTACTGCTACATAAAATAGAGGTAAAAAAACAGAAGTAAAGTGGAGCACAGTATATAAACATAAAACATAATGTATATTTTAATAATTTGAAGATTTTTGTTCTTATAATTAAGAATATTACTTTAATCGGATATCCGGCGGGATACAGAAAAAGACCGGATATGAAGCCGATAACCATATATAAATATATATATATATATATAATATATATATATATATATATATATATATATATATATATATATATATATATATAATATATATTATATTATATATATATATATATATATATATATATATATATATATATTATATATATATATATATATATATATATATATAACTGCAGCAGCTACAAGTTCTTTTGTTCGACTCTGACTTCTGTTTCTGTTTTAATTGTAACTTTCTTTCTGTCACCTTCTTAATTTGTTATCTGGAACAAATTTAGTTTGTCGATTGATATTCGATCTTCAATAAGTGATTGACAGTCGATCTTCAACAAGTGACTACTAACATTTAATCTTTAACAAGTGACTAACATTCGATCCTCAACAAGTGACTAACATTCGATCTTCAACAAGTGACAAACATTCGATCTTCAACAAGTGACTAACATTCGATCCTCAACAAGTGACAAACATTCTATCTTCAACAAGTGACTAACATTCGATCCTCAACAAGTGACTAACATTCGTTCTTCAGCAAGTGACTAACATTCGTTCTTCAGCAAGTGACTAACATTCGATCTTCAACAAGTGACAAACATTCTATCTTCAACAAGTGACTAACATTCGATCCTCAACAAGTGACAAACATTCTATCTTCAACAAGTGACTAACATTCGATCCTCAACAAGTGACTAACATTCGTTCTTCAGCAAGTGACTAACATTCGATCTTCAACAAGTGACAAACATTCTATCTTCAACAAGTGACTAACATTCGATCCTCAACAAGTGACAAACATTCTATCTTCAACAAGTGACTAACATTCGATCCTCAACAAGTGACTAACATTCGATCTTCAACAAGTGGCTGACACTCGATCTTCAACAAGTGACTGACATTTGATCTTAAACAAGTGACAAACATTCAATCCTCAACAAGTGACTAACATTCGATCTTCAACAAGTGACTAACAATCGATCTTCAACAAGTGACTAACATTCGATCTTCAACAAGTGACTAACATTCGATCCTCAACAAGTGACTAATATTCGATCCTCAACAGGTGACTGACATTCGATCTTCAACAAGTGACTAACATTCGATCTTCAACAAGTGACTAAACATTCGATCTCGATCAACAAGTGACAAACATTCTATCTTCAACAAGTGACTAACATTCGATCCTCAACAAGTGACTAACATTCGATCTTCAACAAGTGGCTGACACTCGATCTTCAACAAGTGACTGACATTTGATCTTCAACAAGTGACTGACATTTGATCTTAAACAAGTGACTAACATTCAATCTTCAACAAGTGACTAACATTCGATCTTCAACAAGTGACAAACATTCTATCTTCAACAAGTGACTAACATTCGATCCTCAACAAGTGACTAACATTCGATCTTCAACAAGTGGCTGACACTCGATCTTCAACAAGTGACTGACATTTGATCTTCAACAAGTGACTGACATTTGATCTTAAACAAGTGACTAACATTCAATCTTCAACAAGTGACTAACATTCGATCTTCAACAAGTGACTAACAATCGATCTTCAACAAGTGACTAACATTCGATTTTCAACAAGTGACAAACATTTTATCTTCAACAAGTGACTAACATTCGATCCTCAACAAGTGACTAACATTCGATCTTCAACAAGTGGCTGACACTCGATCTTCAACAAGTGATTGACATTTGATCTTAAACAAGTGACTAACATTCGATCCTCAACAAGTGACTAACATTCGATCTTCAACAAGTGACTAACAATCGATCTTCAACAAGTGACTAACATTCGATCTTCAACAAGTGACTAACATTCGATCCTCAACAAGTGACTAATATTCAGTCCTCAACAGGTGACTGACATTCGATCTTCAACAAGTGACTGGCATTTGATCTTCAACAAGTGACTGACATTCGATTTTCAAAAAGTGACTAACATTCGATTTTCAACAAGTGACAAACATTCTATCTTCAACAAGTGACTAACATTCGATCCTCAACAAGTGACTAACATTCGATCCTCAACAAGTGACTAACATTCGATCTTCAACAAGTGGCTGACACTCGATCTTCAACAAGTGACTGACATTTGATCTTCAACAAGTGACTGACATTTGATCTTAAACAAGTGACTAACATTCAATCTTCAACAAGTGACTAACATTCGATCTTCAACAAGTGACTAACATTCGATCTTCAACAAGTGACTAACATTCGATCTTCAACAAGTGACAAACATTCGATCTTCAACAAGTAACTAACATTCCATCCTCAACAAGTGACTAACATTCGATCTTCAATAAGTGACTAACAATCGATCTTCAACAAGTGACTAACATTCGATCTTCAACAAGTGACAAACATTCGATCTTCAACAAGTGACTAACATTCGATCCTCAACAAGTGACTAATATTCGATCCTCAACAAGTGACTAACATTCGATCTTCAACAAGTGACTGACACTCGATCTTCAACAAGTGACTGACATTCGATCTTCAACAAGTGACTAATATTCGATCCTCAACAAGTGACTAACATTCGATCTTCAACAAGTGACTGACATTTGATCTTCAACATGTGATTGACATTCGATCTTCAACAAGTGACTGTCCTGTTTACCTGATTTATATAGCATTTATTATTTTTTATTTATTTATTTATTTATTTATTTTGTAGTAGTTGTAGGGGGGGAGGGGGAAGGACTTGATAATTACTGGTGTTTATAATTATTTGTTTTTCATCATCATTTACCCTCTAGTGCAACTCTGCATAAAAATAATTTTTTTTTCTCATAGTGTTTAGTTTTCTATTTCTAAATTTATTTCTATTTTTTTATCTTTCATTGTTAGTGAATGTTGTTCATCTCACATTGACAGATGTCGTATTGCTTTTTTTGAACCATTTATTATTTTTAATTGAAAGTATGTCGAGTTATTCCTTGTATGAGGTTGTTTCTTCTTATAGAAGTTTCTGTATAACTTATTTAGATCAATGTAGTTTTTTTTTTCTTTAACATTAAAGATTTTATCTTTAGTCATGTTTTTTTTTTTATTTTTTTTTATTTTGAGTCTTAAAATTTATTTTTACTTCTTAGTTTGTAGTGTTATAGATACATAACATTAATCATAGTCTATATAAGTGGTATTATTTTGTTTTAACGAGAGACTAATTTTAATTCTAATTCGTCTAAGATATATATATATTTTTTTTTTCACCATACCCCAGGTAGGACTTTCGTCCTGTCAGTAGGATCTTCCGAGGAAGATCCTTGGGTTTCTTGGGCCCACGGCGGATACCGCTGGCTTGGCCAGGCCTATCGCGGATGCCGGAGATTATTAGTTAACAGCTGGCTTTCTTCTTTTACTTTACCACTGAACCACTTTAATATTCTAAGATATTATGTTTTCCTAAATTAGGTCTTAATTTACCTATCCTCATTCAGTGAATACCCACAGTATCGATTTTAGATCCTGATTTATTTTAGAATATGTTTTTATTATTATTTAAAATAAAAAAAAAAAAACATTAGGATTCATCCAAGGAAATCTTCTATTTTTGGTTTAAATTTATTCAGTAAATTCTATCACCCAATCACCTTTTTCATTTCATTCACAGCAAACTAATTGTCCCACCATTTTGATGGTTAACATTTATATTAAACTCGCCCATTTTTTTATCGTGATGGTCTTCTTGCGTGAGTATTACATCGGTAAGCAACTCAAAGTGCTCCAGTTGGACTTTGGTACGACTTGAAGTTGGTGCTAAAAGCTTCAGTTATTTGAATTGCGTAAGAGGTTATTTGAATGATGTAATCTGAAGTTCGTTCTGTTTGCGATACTAGTGTATATATATATATATATATATATATATATATATATATATTATATATATATATATATATATATATATATATATATATATATATATATATATATATATATATATATATATATATATATATATATATATATATATATATATATATATATATATATGAAATCTTTTTTTAAATCTACTAACTGCTCGTGTATCAAAATATTTTGAATTTTCAAGTGTCCTATACTGGGAATCGATTTGAGAGATATATATTATTTTGGTCTGCGAAAGAGGAATAGAACCTTGACCTCGTTACCCCTTGTCAGAGTGCAGTCGGGAGGGGCCCGTTCGGGAGAGTCTGCTTGATAAGTATTTCTTGAGACTTCCCAGCTAGCTCCTCTTGTACTGTTATGGCTCGGTTAGTAATGCTTTTGCTTACCATCCAAGAGGTCGATGGTTCGATTCCCAGTATAGCAGACTTGAAAATTCAAAATATTTTGATCCACGAGCAGTCAGTGAATTTAAAAGGATTTGATATATATTATATATATATATATATATATATATATATATATATATATATATATATATATATATATATATATATATATATATATATATATATATATATATATATATATATATATATATATATATATATATGTGTGTGTGTGTGTGTGTGTTTTGTTTGTGTGCATGCCAGTATGTGTTTGTGTGTGTAGGTGTGTGCGTTTGTGTGTGTGTGTTCAAAGACAAGAGAGATTTTAAAATCAAATCGTTCGTTGCCGCTCAGCAAGAATTTTGAAAGGCATTTGAGCTGCATGTAAAGTCGAGAAAATATTTTGATAGAGCGACATTAGAAAGGCAATGGACGAAAACCGTAAACACCGCTCTAATTCCTCTTTAATTTAATTCCGCTCTAGTGTCTTCCAAATTTTGAATAGCCTTTATAATTCCGCTCTAAGAAATAGAGAAATAGGAGAAATTAGACTAGGCTTTTCTATTTCCTTTTTATAGAAAGGAATTAGACCTGCATTTATTTTCAGTATATATATATATATATATATATATATATATATATATATATATATATATATATATATATATATATATATATATATATATATATATATATATATATATATATATATATATATATATATATATATATATATATATATATATATATATATATATATATATATATATATATATATAGTATACACAAGGGTAAAAATTATTACCAGAAAGTATACATAATGATAAATATTTATTTTGCATACATTAATTTTAATATTATAAATAATTTTTCAATAAAGTTAATGATTATTATTATTATTATTATTATTATTATTATTATTACTTTTGTTAGTAGTAGCAGTACTTATTTATTAGCTTTATTTTATTATTATTATTATTATTATTATTATTATTATTATTATTATTATTATTATTATTATTATTATTATTATTAAAAATAAAAATAATAATAAATAATAAATAATATCAGAGAATGCAACTGGTGTAAAAAAAATTGGTCTATAAAATCAAATTTGAACATTACATTACTTGCTGGTAAAGTATTTGGCGAATTGAAGTTAAAAAGAGCTATCGTTGTTTGTAGTTTTAGGTCTAAAAATTTAAGTGAACCAAATATTTCATGTCATTGTAGGAATAATTATCTTCTTCTTTTTCTTTTTCTTCTTTTTATCATTTTTATCTTCTTTTTCTTCTTCTTCTCTTTCTTTCTCTCCTTCTTTTTCTTTTTCATCTTTCTATCATTTTTATCTTCTTTTTCTTCTTCTTCTCTTTCTTTATCATCTTTTTATTTTTCTTTCTCTTCTTTTTCTACTTTCTTTCTTCTTTTCCTTTTTTCCTTTCTCTTCTTCTTTATCATCTT
>SEYY01023363.1:82500-85000 GCA_009176605.1 Armadillidium nasatum
ATTCGATTAATATAACCTAACTACCGAAATAAAAAGAGGCCTAATACATATAATATATAATATAATATATAATCGATATAAAATATACAAAAAAATATATAAAAAATATAAACTCAGAAACATCTCCACCTAAGCCATATATATATATATATATATATATATATATATATATATATAATATATATATATATATATATATATATATATATATATTATATATATATATATATATATATATATATATTATATATATATATATATATATATATATATATATATAATATATATACTGTCAGTTTTAATATAGTATTTTTTCAATAACATTTGTTCCATCAATATTAATTTTTTTCTTCCAATTTTCACCATTTTGAAGTTTGTTGTTTGTAAATGTTTGGTGGTTTGTGGAACTGCAGAGATAGGCAGTATTTAAATACAATGCATTTAAATACGTATTTTGAATATTTTAATGTATTAGAAGAAGTATTTTTAAATACATTCGTGTATAAACTTAGTTAAAATATTTTGTAGATCATTTTTTTTTAAAATGATCTACAAAATATTTTAACTAAGTTTATATACGAATGTATTTAAAAATACTTCTTGTATTGAAATGGAAATTGTATTGTATTGAAATTTATTCTACTGTATACATATATATACTATCATACGGTCTTGCAGTACGTAATTGAAAGGCTGGTATGCTTTTATAGAAATTATGCTTACTACCGCAGAAATAAATCTCCAATTGCTAATTGGAATTGATATTTACTAATTGTTTGAATCCTTCTTTCAAGTAGAAATAATCTGAGTGACAAAAACATTGGAACAACTTCTGCTACTGATGAGACACAGAAAGGTTGTTTAAATTCAAAATCTTATTTTTTCATTGTTTCTGCTTGTTTACCTGTTAGTTAAATATAACATGTTTTTGGTTATGATGTGTATTATTTGTTTTATATACATATATTGTTGCCGTGTTAGCTCAATGGCGGCAACCAAGGTTCTTCCTGTGCTGAGGTCCAAACTATTAGGATAAACAAAAGCTGAGGCAATTTATAATATATATACCTAATAATAATACACTAAATTATTATTAAGGTTCTTCAGTAAACTATCTCCAACTAACCTTAGTCACTAATAATTATATATATTTACAACATGATACAAAGGCACCAACATATTCAATATTATGCCTTCTAAATAAACTCATTGGTTATTTCAAAGTTTTTCATCCTGGTTTCTCGCAGGTGATACTACCTTGTAAATCCTCTCAGAGGTTTCCATGTCTGGAGTCGAACTCAAAAACCGATAATTTCCTCAATTACTTCCACTTGAAGGTTTTAACTTTACCAAGAATGAGGCTAGCAATATTCAATTGAGCAATCTGTAACCTACGAAAAGGGTGGTCATCAGATGGAACAAGATACGGGGATCAGAATGAAATGCATGAAGGTTTTTCTCAGCCGAGATATTCTGTCCTTGTACGTGTCCTATGTCGTAATGGCCTGTGTATTATGCATTATCTTGATGTAAAAATGCATCTTTGCTGTTGATCAAAATAGGTATCTCTTAACTTAGGATAAAAAAAGCTCCAATTGGTTTTGATTTATGTTTGTGTAACAATTACCATTACTGTTACCTTGACTGATAAGACAGTGTAGATCAAACACTTCACAAATTGTCCTAACGAATCGTTGGGACATGTTACAAAAATGTCAGTAAATTTTTTGTCATTTTCCTGTTAGAAAATAAATCGGTGAAGCAACTTTCTTATGTTTAACATGTCTTTTCTCTATTGAAAATTTTACTGTGACATTTTTGTAGTGTACCCATACAGTTACTTTGAAACAAAGAAAAATATTAGGTTTATTTTTTTTTTGTCATAATGGCAGAGCGAACGACTAGAGTGTTTGAAGGAGCTGCTTCAATCCTTCACGTTGGTCCTAGGTAGGTAGACTCTACCAAGAAAATTCCCAACCTCGAATAGGGCAATGCTCGTCATGTGTAAACTTTATATTAAAAATTTAATTTTTACTTTCTGTATTCTTATGTACTTATTATCATATTATAATTCTATTACTATATCGTGTTACAATACTAATACCATATTACATTTTGACAATAATATGTGATTATTATCACATATTATTATGTAATCATATGATTATTATATTATGTGATTATATAAGTATTATCTGATTCAGTTTTTTAATTTATTACTTAAGAATGATTTATTATTATTTCTTTTAAAAGAGACGTTTCGAAGATCGTTAACCTTCATCATCAAGGCGAGAAAATCTATTCAAGGTCATTATTACAGGAATGAAAAGTTTCAAAATTCACTTTATGTAATATGCAAATAATGGCGGACAAAAAAGAAAAAAAAAATGACAAATATGCAAATATGTTACAACAATTTTTTTTTTTTATTTATTTATTTATTTTTTTTGGGGGGAAAATAAATTGCTGAAGCTCTTTTCTTTTCTTTTTAGAATAAATT
>SEYY01023363.1:92500-95945 GCA_009176605.1 Armadillidium nasatum
TTAAATTAAAAAAACTTTTGTATTGAATTAAAATGAATAATTTTTTATAACTCACGCTTTTACAGTAAATATTTTAAGCAGATTCAAAAGTTAAAGTGTGAGGTTCAATATTAGCAAAAATCGTTGGACGTTGTTAATTTTCCCGCCCAATAAATTAAATAAATTATATAATTTATTTTATTTTCTTTTAAAAATTAAAAATGTTTTCCTCTTCCACTGTGGGCCAATATATGGATGAAGCAGCTTATGATATTTTGAACTTAAAAGTATGAAAACAATGACGTTGTTTTTAAAAAAAATAAAATAAATAAAAAAAATTCAATGAAATAAAAAAAATCAAGTAAAAATTGATTTTTATTATGCCAAACCTTATTAGCACATATAAGTGGGAGAGATTTTCAGAGGTTCAAAATGCTCCCTTCTTGACTGGCTGGCGTACGATGAAAATATTTTTTGAAAATAGATTTCAGAAAATTATTAGTAATATTATCAATACATAAAAAAAAAACCCTGTAGAAGTGTTAAAGTTTTTGCTTCATTAAGCATCGCGAAACCCCTCCCCCCACCCCTTGTAATCCAAACAACAAAGTTAACAGCCTTACGATCTCCTAGAAAACCGAAATATAAACTTTGCAACCTTACGACCATCTAAGTACCTGTTATGCCTGGCAGTTTTCAAATTCAAATAGTGCACAATGGGATATTTATAGTGCGTTAGAGTAATAAATTAAATATTCACACAATTAAAATACGGCAACTGAACAAAACGAATTTAGCATAATTTTTATATTCATCGAAAAATATAAAAGTAAGATTTCTGTTATATATATATTATATATATATATATATTATAATATATATATTATAAATATAGTTATAATATATCTATATATAAATAATATATATTAATAATATATTAATATATAATAAATTATATATATATAATAATATGTAAAGTGGAGATTGTTTGAGTTTAGATTGTTAAAAATATCGAAATCGAAAATATCGGAGAAGCCTATCGTAACAAGAGAGTTGTCAGAGGTACGAGTACTATTACTAGACATAGACAAATTATTATTACTTACTTCTCTAACAGAACCTAATTCGACTTATAAACTGAACTACCGAAAAAAGAGGCCTAACCTACACAAGAATTTGGCGTTAAAGAGACCTAACGTACACAAGAAGTTTACACGACATAGTAGCCTAGGGCTATTAAGGCAGGAAAATATCGATATAATAAATATCGATAAAAATCATATCAAAAATCGAAACTCAGAAACAATCTCCACTAAGCCTAATATTATATAATATTATAATATATAATAATATATATATATATATATATTATATTAATATTATAATATATATATATTAAATATATTAATATATAAAAAGTACCTATTTTATATTTTCTATAATAAAATATTGGGCCGTAATGTATTAGAATGTTTCTGAGTTTCGTGTTTTGAAATATCGATATTCGAAAAATATCGATATATCAAACATCGATATGCCTATTCAAATATCTTCTAATTATTTTTATAATTATTATTATTTAGTTTTCTAGCGTACCTAGTTCGACTTATCATAACCTGAACTACCGAAGTTGCCGTAAAATACAGGCCTAACCTATACAAAAACGTTGCAATGAATACCATTAAAATCGAAATTTCAAAATATCGATATAAAAAATATCGAAACTCAGAAACATTCTATACCTAAGCCTATTGTGTCATTAGGTCATATTGTGCTTCACACCTTTATTAAGAGAAGCGATTTTTTAAATTTTAATCACTGTTTTAGTACACTTTTTGAACGTAACCTAATGTATGTCAATAAATATTAATTTCTCGGTGAAAAAATATATTTTTAAAATCAGTGATTGAAATTACAAATGTATGAAAATTTTTATTACATTTCTGAATGGAATGACGCTAAAATACATTGTTTTTAATTCCCGAGTAAACAATCAAAGTAATGATAAAGTTAACGAATAGATTAGAAAAAAAAAATAAAAAAATGAAAAAAAAACGTTGAAAGCAGTGAAAATGTGAGAAAAACAAATAGGATGTTTTTATTAATAAGGAGATTTGAAAGGACATTTGACATTTGAAAGAAATCCAACACTTTTGTTAAAAAGAAATAAAGTATGGTTATATATATTAAATTACTTGTGAAGCTCAAAAAATAAAATACGTGTAAATTTCTTTTCGTGGTCTTCATTTTAATTTTTTAGGCGGTGTCCGAATACATTTAAGTGAATCAACCGACCGTATAACTAATTAGATTTAACAAAAAAAACAAAAAACTTTTTAATCTTTAAAAAATTTTTTTTGTTTCAAATAACCATTTTAAAATATTTATTAAATAAAAATTATTATTATTTATCATTTTCGGATCATTAATTTATTTTAAATGAAGCAAATTAAATATTTCAATTATTTGGAATTTCGTTGGTTTAAATTTAAAATAGATTTACTTTTGTTTATATAGATTAGCTGTTAATTAGTTGCTATAGCGAAGTGTCTCACGAAAATCCATAGACTTTTAGTCTATGCGAAAATCAAAGAATCCGTAAAATATTCTCCCTGCCGCTGGCTTAAGAGTGACGTCACGCTTAACATTCATGGAACACACCCTATGAAAAACCAATGGGTGTGGTGCGTCAAAAACATTTACGCCGAGTTCTTTTTATAGTTTAGAAAATATGAAATTTATAGATAAACTTCAAATAACGGCTCTTATTGATGTTAACTGCTAATAATACCAATAAAGTTTATTATCATTTTATCTCTTATCATTCATATTAATGTTGCAATTGTCATAATATCAGTAATTTTATTACGATTAAAAAAAAATAACAGTAAATGTAACATCTATTATTATTATTATTATTATTATTATTATTATTATTATTATTATTATTATTATTATCGTTTCAGTTAGAATTATCTTTAGCAATTACGAAACATTAATTATTATTATTGTCATTGTTATTACTATTTAAAGTATTTTATTATCAGTGTAAATTGTGAAATTTATTTAATATTATTGTGTCCGGGACTCAAATGACACAAAATAGTGTTGCAATTAGTACCCCTTTTTCAAATATTGGGAAAATTAACCTCATTGTTATATTAGATATTTTCATAAGATATATTGATAATATTGTGATAGCTTTTATAAACATTGAATAGTGTAATATGAAAATAATGCTCTTATATTAAAATGATATTTCGCCCCCTTCCTAAATAAAGCTTACGGAGGAATGGATTGTGAAATATAGGGAAAAAATTTTTTTGATTATAAATACGAAAGTCCACCTTAGAAGAGGGTGTTTTAGACAGGGAATCCATTAAGCTGTTATCAATTTTTCCCATAGACTATGATTTTTCTCACGAGTTGTTGCTAATGTCTGGTTCTCAACACCATATGTCAGGTG